>JAXQQM020062369.1:0-51104 GCA_034641835.2 Pinus albicaulis | reverse complement strand
TTAATAAAGGCTCTACCTTTGGTAGCTTTCCTTCCATTTATTCCAACATGCTCTTACAAAGTGATTTTAAAGTGTCAAGGTCAAATTTTGTCATTTCAAAGAGTTTTCAAGCAAAATTTGCTCACTAGGCATTAGGCCTAGGGTTTGTTTTCACTCCTTCCAAAGTTGTCCAAGTATCAGTCCATGTCACCATTCAAATGAGTGTACCATCATTCAGAGGGTTTTCATCATCATGTCAAGTTCCATTGAGTCATTTTACACCTTGTTCATGCTTCAGTTGTGCCTAGGTAAGGTCCATTTCCCTCTCCTAGGGTTTTGGAGGTAATTTCTCTTGGATGGTAAAATCATTAGAAAAACTTGTATCCTAATGTTCATACACCTTCCCCTATCATTAATGTACCTTATTAAACACTTCCCATCACTGAGATCCCCCAAATTCCTCATTTTTGCACAAACCCTAGTTTCTTGCCACAACTTGGCAATTTTCTAGGCTAGGCCTGTGTTTTTCCCTTTTGGACCCCTTCCCCTCACTCAATCTCCGAGATTCCACTTTCCCCTACTTCCTAACATCCCTCCCTACTTCCCAAAATTTCCCCAAGAATTTAGAAGCCCCTTATCCCCTTCATTTCGCTTCATTTCGACAAAATCCCTTGTTTCACACATCGCGATAGGTTTCACTCAAATGATGTTTCAGAGCAATAAAAGATGAATTTGGGAAACCTGAGAGAGTTTTTGTACAAAAAATTCCAAGGAAGAAAAACCTCCTTCACTTTTTACACAGGTGTAATGTTTTTGGAGAAATTTCAAGAATACCGTTGCCTCAGGAGAATTGATGCACCTGCAGGAAGTAGTGTTGGGTGATTTGATTTTTGATAGGGTAAATGAACTCAAAATTGGCAAATTCCACTTGGGTTGGAAATTAGACTCCAATATCTTTCCAACAAGCTATCACACGCCCAATTTGGACACCGGGAAGGCCTCCAAAATCCTCCTGCAAAATGCACTATGTAGCGCGCGGCGCATAGAAAAGTGAGCGCGGCGCATTGGGCCAGAACACTAATTTTTGTCATTTTCTCTACAAAAGCTCAAATCAACTCAATCTTTAATGTTTCAAGAAGGTTTGTGCAACTTTTTCATAGCTATTTAACCCATTTTCAACAAGAGATATGCTCAAAATCAGAGCAAAGATCAAATTGGAGTGTTGAAGGGCGAAAATCTTGTTTTGAAGTCGTGGAAGTGAGTTTGTAGTGTGCGCGGTGCATACAAGTGGCGTGCGGCGCACTGGGCATCAATAGCCAGTGTATTTTTGCACGCGCGCGACGCACACAGAGCACGCGGCACATTGGGCATGCGCGTAGCGCATAGAGCCCTAAGGCCAGAAAACAACATTCCCTCACCCAAATTCGCATCAAATTGCCTCTTTTGCCTTCAAGTAAGTTATTCAAGCTTGCTTATTGATTCATGGATATGCTATGGTGTTTCAAATGTGGAGAAAACAAGTGTTTGTTATGGTGAAATGTAAACCCTATATTCATTTCAAAATTCGCTCCATAGGGTTTGAGGAGTGATGATTGTCATTTGAAATTGGTGTCAAAAACTTGCATTTGCCAAAACACTCTTATGCCATTGTTATGTATGCTTTATCACTGCTATCATTATATCATTTTCCTCACTGCTGTGATCACTGTTATTATACCACAGTTCCATTGTTATCCCACTGTTTCACATCCTTCATTCCCTTTGTTCCCATGTGGTAAAACTCTAAATTTATCACTTATTATCCCTTTCCTCCATTGACAAAATTTTAAATTGCCACAACATTCAAGGATGATGCCTTAGATTTCACTTACATTTTGTCATTTCACCCATTCCCATTCCCAAAAATCCTCACTATCATTATTTTCCTATATCACTTGTAAATTTCCCATATCCCTAAACCCCTCAAACAGTGGTTGTCCCCACACTTGACAGTACTTTATCACTGTGGTTTTTTCCCATAGCACTGTATTGCATATGTGACACATTTGGCATATACTGAACTCTTGTTTTTACCATACCTATATCAACATATATTTGTCATACTTTAGCATCATGTCAGAGACAGATTCACCTTATGAGCAGGGGTATGAGCAGGACAGTGTTTCATCAACCGCAGAGCTAAATGTGTCAAGGAGATCTCATAAAAGTGGCCGTTACATATCAGAGAGGCGCCAGAGCCTTGTTTGCAGCATCACGACGAGTACTATCTCCACCCGGGGTGGAAGGGGTCTCGTTAAATTCATCAGCAGCGCGAGTACTATCTCCACATGGTGTGGAAGGGGTCTCGCCTTCGTCATCAACACACGCTCATAGAGTTGCGGCAAATCCGGGAAGACCGTGCATTGGCCCGGAAGAGACCAGGTGACATGACACCGGCTGATCGAGAGACCTGCCTCACGCATGTTAACATTCATCTGGAGAAGTTGTTGGCGAAGGCCAATAGAGACAAAGACATGCTCTGTCACATGAGAAATCATTATTGGGCCCGTAATCACGTTTGCAAAGCTAAAATGAAGATCCTGAAGGCAAGGTTGAGCAAAGCACTGAAACGGCGAAAGAGGCCTGATCCACTCCGGCTTTTGGCCAAGGATTCATTAGCTGAGAATGAGGCATGATGGGGGATCTTCGCTCCAAATTTCAGCAAATTTGGAGAATTTTTTGTCATTTTGGAAAATTTTGGTCTCAAAACAGGTTTTTCAGCCCAGCGCGTAGTGTGTCACGATGCGCGCTTATGATTGGGACACTTTCTGGAGGAAAAATTTGTATTTTTGGATTTTTCATGGTAAGTTATGCATGCTCAGAAATGGCCGAAGCATTTCATCAAGTTCTGGATGATCAAAAGGGCCAAAAACACCATGAAAATCACCTTTCTGCCACCTTTTGCACCAACAGGAAGTACTTGTGGGAGAATGAAGTTTTGGAGGGGAAAATGAGCTCCAAATTGGGACATTCTACTTGGGTTGGATAGAATACATCCAGGGCTTTCCAACAAGCTATCATGAGCTTTATTTTGATGCCAATATGTGCTCCAAAATCATGTTGAAAGGCGCGCGACGCATAGAGCTCAGGCGCGCGACGCATAGAGATTTTTGGCTAATTTTTCATCTTTCAGCTCAGAATTTCGGCCAGTTGGACCAGTTTTGATTGTGGATGTAATTTTTGAGGTTTCTTGATGTAATTTTATGCTTGTAATGTAACTTTGACTCACTTTTACCTATTCTAGAAGATTCACTCACAAAAAGGTGAAAATCAAGTGAATGAATCAGTTTCCTTCCTTTTAGAGGCAGGTTGTTTGGCTGCCTAGATTTTAGCTCCTTGTTTAGAATTGGTTGAAACTGCTCCTAGAAGGAGGAATTCGACCCCTAGAGGCATGGGAAGGGGTTAGGATGGTCTATATGATGTATTTTCTGAGACACTATCAGGGTTGGACTCTTGGGAAAAGTTTGGCACACTATTGTACATATTTTCTGCATTTTTGGCTAAGGAAAGATCAGAGGTTTTGCAGCACCTGTTGGGATTCTTGTGGCTTTCAGTTCTTGATGGTGTTTTCTCTCAGTTTTTTGTAATTTCTTTCATGTTTAATGTATGCCATTCCCTTCTTTTGCTTCTGAAACTAAATGAATGAGTAAATGAGGTAGAATCCATTGATTTCAGTGCTCTGCCTTTAAATTTGTTTAGTTTTATATGTTTTTGCCAGTTTGGAGAGGATCCTTGTTCTCCCTTTCCCTCTTCAGCTCCTTGTCATTCTGATCCATCCATACACATAATCAAAAAGCATCAAGACTACTGCCTACCTTGCCCCAACTCGAATTCTGCAAAGATCTGGCCTCATCCCCGAGCCCAAAATTGTTTTTCCCGTTTTTTCAACAAAAACCCAAAAAATCAAAATCAAACCTTCGTATCTATTTACTAGCCTAAAATCAGTATTCATTATAAGTCATCTCAACCCCTTTGAAGATCTGCCGAGATAGACCCGGAGAGAGCCCTCTCCTGTCCTCGTAGGGCTAGCTACGAGGCTAAGCGTGGTTTGATGTTGCCTTGAGTTTTACCTTATTTCAGCCTAAAGTAGATTCTCGTAGTGCTAACACTTTCTTCATCAAACATTTTTCACTTCACCAAAGAAAAAGTTTTTGTTTATGAGGTTTCAGGCCATTGTCGTGCCGAAAAGGTTGAATGTGACACGCCTGTAGCAGGATGCGATGAGCTTGTGACCATCCAACTGAAGAAAAATATAAAGGGTGTGACACGCCTGTAGGTTGGCGCGATGCCCTTGTCTCCTCGCCCAGTGTTCAGAAGGCGCCCAGTGCCCGACCCAACACACAGCTCCTTCAGCAGTGTGCAGGTGCTACGCGCCTGTGCACAAGAGCATAACACCTCTCCAAAGGTCTCCAAAGGTGAAAAAACCCGGTTTTAGCTTAGAATTTGGGTTTTTTAAACACAACAGGGATATTTCAAAGGTATTTTTCGTACCCTTGCATCTTAATTTTCGTCACAAAAATGTTTTGAAATCAAAACTTAAAAGAAGAAAAATAGTGATTTCAAAAGAAAAAAGTGATTTCAAAATGGGAAACATAGTTGTTTTCAAGGGTCTCCTGCTTACTAAATAAAAATAAAAACAGTGTTTGAGGAGAAAGAGATTATTATTAGTTGAAAGGCATGTTTTGTTGAGTAAGAAGCTAAACATAGTTTTTAAAGGGAAAAGCATTGATTAAAGAAGAAAGACCTAGTTTAATCAAAGACTTGTTTTGATAAGACAAGAGAAGGAAATCTGAACAAAACATGCCTCCAAGGAAGGTCAACAAGGGTGGATTTCACAAAAGGTTTGAGCCTACTACAACTAAAGAGTTAAATGATTCCCCTTCAGTCCTTTCAATTTTCATGAGGTAGGGTGCCTTGATTTTTGCCAAAAAGTCAAGGAGGTCACCAATCACCCTCCCTTAACATAGTTGTTTGCCCTGAGGCTTCAAGTAAAACATGTTCACCTAGCAGGCCTTGATTTTTTTCTCACTCCTAGGTCAGTGTCAAAGGCCACCAAGATTCCCTATCTTGGTGAGAAATGGTTCAAACAAGCCTATTTGGACCTATACCACTACAAGCCATTCTTGAAACCAACTTACTAAAATGAATGCAAGGCTATTTTCCCCTTTTCTCATCTATTGAACAGTTATGCACCCCTTATGAAAACCATCATGAGATATTTCACATGTGAGGGGAGATATTTTGAAGTTTATTCCTATCATGTCATACTTTTGACGCATTTCACTCGGACTCAGCTGCTGAATCTTCCTTTCTTCCTCTGCAAAAGCATAGACAAGATGTCCTTCCTTGTCCAAAAGAGATCCCCTACTCAGCAAAAAGCTAGTCTTTTCCATCATTCTGTCATCAAAATCATCATCCATCTCCAGCTTGAAAAGAAAGGAGTTTCTTAGGAGAATTTTGTTTCTCATCCAGACTTTACTACTGCCTCTTCATCTCATGGCCCATCTCATATGTCCTCCTCACCATCCACTCACTATGTCTTCCCTTCATCTAGTCAATATACCCCTCAAAAGAAAACATCACCCATGATTGATATTGAAAAAGAAGAGTCTTATGAAAGAAGGCATAAATTTAGTGATGATGAGGAGCATAGTGATACTCTGCAAAGTAGTGAGCATGAACCAAGTGACAAAGAATAGAATAGTGACCATGAGCATATTAGTGATGGTGAAGAGAGCTCACCAAAGGATAAGGAAGTCAGTGGCACTCAACAAAGTAGTGAGAATGAAGAACAAACTGAAGAGCAACATGGTAGTGATGATGAGGAACAAAGCGAAGAGGTTCAAATAAGTGATGAGAAACAGATTGAAAGTCAACATGAAAGCAATCAAAGAGGAATTAAGCACAGTGAAAATCCTCAAGAAAGCAGTAATGATGAGGAACACAACAGTCCTCAACAAAGTCATGAAACCAATCAAAGGGACAGTGAAAAAAGCGCCTACCAGCAAAGTAGTGACCATGGTGGCAGCCCACACACAGAGTCTAAGGAAAATAATGAAGATAATTGTAGCCCACCCACAAAGGTAAGTGAGGAAAATAGTCAAGATGAGGGTAACATACATAAAGAAGTTCAAGATAGTGGAGCTAATGAAGAGAGTGGTAGTTAGCAAAATAATGATGAAAATCAAGCCCAAAACAGTGAGGAGGGTGGACAAGGCAGTCCTAAAGACAGTCATGATAAAAGCAGAGGCAGTGAACATGATAGCCCTCAAGAGGAAAAGCACCACAATAGTAAGGAAAATAGTGAACAAGGCAACCCTAAAGAAGAACATGAAAACAGTGAAAAGTGCAGCAAATTAGGTGATGAAGGAGGAAGTAGTGTAAAATATCAAGTTGAACAAATGGTAGTGATGAAACCTCCTCTCTCTCCTCCTCCACACAGCTAAGAACATGTTCTTGTTTCCTCTCCTAGGAAAGGGGCCATGATTCATTCCTCAAAAGCACCAAAGGCTAAAAACACCAAATCTGCAAAGAAGGAAATCACTCCAGCAGTGACTAGTAATGTCACTAGGGCACTAAGGAGTAGAGGAAAACTTCCTAAGAATAATATTGTTGAATTTCCAAAGAGAACAAGAGAAAATAATTCTATCCAAAGCAAGGGAAAAGAAAAATTTTAACAACATGAGAGTAGCCATGAAAAAAAAAAGAGTTTGACACCATACAAATAGATAGTGATGTTGGAGATGATGAAGCCAGAATCCTTGAGTCACTTTTGAAAAACAGAGAAACCAAAATCCAGGACTTAGCAAATGATCTAGAAAGTTCAAAGGACCTCATACACTTTCTACAAATGCAAAATAGACAGATGAGCGGGCTAATGGAAATCTATGAGGCCCGGGCATTCAAATACCAAAGGGAAGCATACAAAGCTCAAGTAAAGCTTGAAGGGTATATGGGTGAATTAGATGATATTGAAGAAGAAGAGCAGCCAGTAAGAAAAAGGCCTAGGACTATGGGTCTTAGGAAAGCTTTGTAGAAACAGAGGGAAGAAGAAGCAGCCCTTACTCGATTGTATCCTCTCACACAATTGCTTATCCAAGAGATAGAAAATGATAAAGAATCATGGCTTGAAAGAGACAACAAGAATTTGGAGAAAAATTAGACAAGGCAAACAAAGCCTTGGGTTTGCAAAGGAAGATGACCAGGCATTACAAGAAATTCAATCAATTTTCCCAAAGAAAACTCAAAATTTCTCAAGAAAGACTCAAAACTGCCGAAAGGAGAAGCCCGGTGAAAAATGGGGAAAAAGACAAATGTAGGATTGAAATCTTGGCTTCAGCTTCCTTTCATGCTTCTAGGAATCCATAAGGGGTTTTCTCACCAAAATTGAGCAAATTTTGACATGATCTTGTTTTTTGTTTTTTTTGGCCTTAATTGCACATTTTTCTAGGCGCTACCATGTTTGCTAGGAGAATCCTCAGCTCATGAATGTAATTTTTTTGGATGTATTAAATTTGGGGGCATCTACTCACAAATTTTTATATCAAAAGAAGGTGTTTTGGTCCCCCAAAGAGGAAAAAATAAGTCAAAATTCACCTTTCTGCCTCACATATCAGCAGATGAGACCCTCCTAGGTTTTCTCACTCAGTCCATTTTTTAATAGAATTCTAGGGATAATTTTGAGAAAAATCAAGTAGTTCTAGAAACTAGACATCCAGGGCTTTCCAACGAGCTATCACGGGCCTCATTTTGACATCGAGAAGTCCCTCAAACGTTATCTGCAAAACAAGATTTCTTCTGGCGCTATGCTCCTGTAGCAATTTGGCTGAAAAGGCAGTTTTCTGAAGGTGGCCATCCAAATGTGCGTTAAGATATTTTTAACTCTATGTCAGAGATTAAAAGTAAATTTTGTTGCTATTTTTAGCTTAAATAGATATTTTAGAAGATATTTTTTTCCTTGGGCCTCAAGGACAAAATCATATGTTGGTAATATGATGCAATGTGTTGTCCTTGATGACAACCTACTTGATGAAATAAGATTGTTGGCAATATGATGCAATGTGTTGTCTTTGATGGCAACCTACTTGATGGAGTTGTCCTTGATGGAAACTGACTTGATGAGGTGTCTTTGGATGGCAACCTACTTGATGAAGTTGTTCTTGATGGAAACATGCTTGATGAGTTGCCTATGATAAGCAACCTATGTGTTAAATATGTAAGGAAGATGTATCTTGTGTTAAATAAGGAAGGATGATGTATCTACAAATTAGCTCAGAAGTAACAGAAGAAAGGAATTCCAGTAAGTGCCAGAGAAATGATAAATATGACATGTCACAAAGCATACGCGGGTTTGTAAAGGCAAAGTATCATATGTACGTGGAAAAGTACGTACCAAGTAGCGTATGCCTATTTTCTCTCTAAATTTATAAAACCAAGGGACATTACGATGGTATTGGCCCACAGTATTGAGCGTTGAATTATCTATTTGATCCCGTCTAGGAATACCATCGGAGGTTGAGTGGTTTTGACTCATGGTATTGATAAAAGCTAAACCTATAGAAGGAGAAGAGAATAATAGTGCAATGTGTGCATATGCCTGGGTTTTAATGAATGCTTCACTTTGAAGTATATCTGTATGGAAGGGTAACAGTTTATTGATTGATCTGAATTAATAATGCACCTATGAAGAAAATGATGAAGAGGGATCTCCAGATCTGAAAATGTCTATGTATTTTCTAGATCTGTTTATGGAATGTTTAGATATGAGATGAGGCGAATATTTTCTGAAGTGAAGGGTAAGATCTGAGCAATTTATCTGTTCTGAAGAGTTGCGCAGCCCTACAAAGTTTGAAGATCTATACGCAGGTTCGTGGCAGAGAAAGCGCGTATATATGCGGGTTGGCTTCATCAAAAGCGTGTATGGAATGTGAGATTAGTTCTGAAATATGTGCAGAAGTATACGCAGGTTTGTTTCTGTGAAAGTGCGTATATACGCAGGTTTAGTGAAGTAAAAGCGCATATGTAAACTAGGGTTTTGCTGAAGTATGTGGATTGATATGTCTGATCTGTTCTATTGTTTTACTGCTATCTGTCAATGATGTATTCACATAGATCTGGGTTGTTTGAATGTTGATTATACTGCTGATTATGTTGATTGAAGAACAAGTTGTTGGGTGATTGGTTATGAATTGATGGGGTTATAAGTTTCAGTTTGATGTATGATGAGCTTAAATGTGTGGAGTGGGTCCAGTCTGAAAATCTGATGAAAAGTGGCCTACAAAGTATGTTGTATGAAAGATGTTGGACCCAATATGAAAATTCAGGAAACGTGATCCATGATGGTGCTGAGGGTCGAAGCCTTCAGTGAGGGGGTTGTAGCTCCCTTCCAGTGGTAGCTGGTAAACGAGAGCAGGGAGTAGTAGCTCCCTTCTGGGAGAGGCTGGTAAACGAGAGCAGGGGGTTGTAGCTCCCTTCTAGAAGAGGCTGGTAAATGAGAGCAGGGGTTGTAGCTCCTTTCCAGGAGATGCTAGTAAACGAGAGAAGGTTGTAGCCTTCTGCAGGTGGGTGCCTGTGTGCTGGTATGAGTCTGCACCAGTACATGGTTGTAAGATGTTTTCTTTATAATAAATATTGAAGATTGAGACGGTGGTAGCTGTGGTTTTCTCCCGAATTGGGTTTCCACCTTAAATCCCGGTGGTCATGTGTGTTGCTTATGTGTGATGATTTATTATGTTCTTACTACACATGTTTACTGCTTACTGAACATCTAATGAATGAATGATGCAATGATCTAAGTAAAATCTGCATAATGAGATCTCTAGTAATATCCAAGTTTCATTAAGGATATCTACGTGTATACGCGACTTGGGTTCATTAAAGTAGCGTATGGGTTTTAGAGAAAGAAAAAGTAAAAAATTTCTTCAATCCGCACGCAACATCGATCCACCCCTCTCAATATTTTTCCCAACATCATATATTTGTATTTGGCCAATGGCCTTCTAGTTGCTCTAGGAGGGTTTCTTCCTCTTTGGCCTATATTATCCAAGAGGATTCATTGTAACCGGAGGCTAAAATTGATGTTATAGAGCAATAAATATCATTATGAGATTTGAAAAAATACTTTTCTTATGAAGTGGATGATCTCTTGCTTGACTTTGACGGTGGAGGAGGATTGTATGCAGGATTCCATGGCTTGGTGAATGGTATTGTGTTCCTTATCTGTTATATTTTCTTAGTTTATCATACATGTTTTCATGCTTCTTTCTTGTTGTAGTTCAGTAAAGAATAAGTTTGACATATGCCCATGGAGGCACGTCAAATTTCCTGATTCATTCCAGCTTAAATGTTTTCATCTTTCTTGGTTATGTCAAAGAATTCTTAATTTCTCTTTGGTACCCTAAGAACTTATCATCAGTTTTATTAATGGTTATTATGTATGCTGCCTAGTATGATTCATTGTACGCCCTGCTCACTCATAGCTAATCAAAACTCCATTTCTGAAATCTCTCTCTGAATTATTGGTTGTCTTAGTTAAGTCAAAGAGGTCTTGTTTCGATCTTGCCCTTTGTCCATGCTTTGTAGTCTTATTTCAAAGTTCCCAATAGATCAAGATATGATGTTTAGGAGTTACATCTTCATAGATTGAGTTTTTTTTTTGTCTTTTTTGTTTTCCCAAAAGTCTGAAGGTGATTTTCCCAAAGTTAGAGGGTCCTATAATTCTATGTATCACTAGATTGTTTGTTTTCCGCATCTATTAGTTTTAGTTTTGTTCATAAAGATTAATGGTTAGCCCCAACTCATGAATGCTTGATGTTTAACTATTTATGCTTAAAATATCTTCGTCTTTCACAAACTTAGTGTCCATCTCATTTCACTTTCACCCAAATAATCCATTTATCTCGACCAAATCGGCCCTACAGTAATACCTTGTCCATCATTGAGACAGTCTCGACCTTTTCAACCCCATAGCCCAGTTGATCTGACGAACTTTTGGTCTATTTATCCTTTGATCTGTTCCCCTCATAAACCTAAAAACAAACCAAAACATACTTAACAACTAGCCTAAAATCCAATATACAGAAGCAAACAAGTTTACATTCTTTTCATACTAGAGAGAGCCCTCTCTGAGTCCAGGAAGGCTAGGTCCTAGCGGTCTAAAGCTTGGTCTGATGTTACCTTGTCATTTGGCTTGCCAATTTTCCAAATCATGAGACAATAACAGGAATAGCATGGTTTAAATTTGAATTTAGCGCGAAAATGTAAAAAGCTGTTTTTTCGGGAAACCAACAATTTTTGAGCTGAGGTTGGACGATTAGTGCTATTGGTTCTTTCGAACGCAATACCACTCAGGTGTTGACACTTGTCCACCCCAATACCACCCATTTCATGTGCAAGATGCACATTGGAGGGGTTTGGTGATTGAAATGCGTCAGTCGTCCAATCTACAGGGATGCAGATCGACGGCGGTAAACGAGCGCAATGGATTGAAGTTGATCGGTGGAAAGGGCAGTGGAGGATAGGTGTCGAGGGGAGATTGGGAGATGGTTTCGTTGGTGGAAGGTGGGGCCAAGTTGACATGGGCCTGTTTTTTTGCGTAGTAGAAGGGATTTGGGCGGGTAAAAAGGTGAGAGTGAGCATGAACCGTTGATCTTGGTAGATCAATGGTGTAGATCAAAATAGGGCTAGAGAGGTGATGGAAGGGTTATGGAAGCGAGAAAACAGGAAGGGGAATGATGACCGTTGGATATCCCAGATCAACGGTGGAGATCTGTTCTTTGGTTTGCGTAGATAAGAAATGGCCGGAGGAGAATGGTAGGGGAAAAGCCCGAACGCCGTCAGATCGGAAATATCCATGGCTGTGATTTGTTCAGGAAAGAAATGGAGGGGGTCGAAATAACAAGGGAAGGAGGTTTAAAGCGAAGAATGGTCATGTGGGGGGAGTAAGTGACCGGGGTTAAGGAGAAGGGGCTAGCAGACTAGCACCTGGTCATGGGCACAGGGTTTTATGAGAAGCAGGGGTGGAGGGCTTAAGCCAAGGGGCTTAAAAGCCTGTTTTTTAATATAAAAGAGAGGAATAAGGCCTAAAGTGTTTTTTTTGGGTTTTTTAGTGTTTTTGAGGTTCCGATAAAAATAAAAGAGGGTTTTTAACCCAGTAAAAGGGTATTTCATGGTTAAAAATGGTACTTTGAGGAAGTAAAGGGTAAAATGAGGAAAGTGGGGGATTTTTGTAGAGGGATTTATCAAAAGGAAAAATGATGAAAAATGGGTCTAAAGAACAATTTCTTTTATAATAGCAGGGTTTACTTAGAGGATTTTTAAATGAAGATATCAGTGGAATGGATTTCTTTGAGGATAAAGAACACAGAGAGGCTTCAAGAAGTCTAAAATTTCACATGAAATTTATTTCTTGAAGACTAAATATATTTTTTTTAGCCATCATCAGTTATGAATTTTTTTTATTGATGGCTAACACTGGCTCCACTTGGGGATGGCAGCTCCTTGGACGTGCCAAGAACCTCAGAGATTTATTTATGGAATGCAGACCTGTGCCTTTGTATTTTCTTCAGTTTGACAACCTGTTTCTTCTTTGATCATGCTTCTTTAAAATATGATCAACACTTTGTATTAGTAAAATGATTCTATCCCAAACATTATACCTACACAACCTACTTGTCCTAACATTTTCTCTTCATAAGGTGAACTTGGACTTGCAAACCTTTTGACATCAACATTTTATTCTTTTATTGAAAACAGAAATAATCTAAATCTACCCTTATTTCTTCCATGAGTTTAGATTAAACAGTTGAACTCATTAATTCTCTACCTAAGCTAGTATCTGCCAAGATTAAACTGTCTAACAAATCTTATTCTCTATATTCTAAAACGGAAATTTAAATACAAAAAAACCAGGATTAAGCTGTATGATTTTCTGTAAGACTATGGAATCAAAACAAGCTGCACATAGACTGAAATTTACAGAAATTTAAAACAAAATTGTGACGGCTTAAGATCTGAAAATTATGAATATCCTTCCTTCTTTCTTTCAGCTCTGGTTTTGATCTCTTTGAGCTGTCTTCTTCTTCTTTTCCTGGTTCAAGTTTTCAGCATGTTAGAACCAGTTCTTTTTCTTCTTTTTGGCTCAATTTTTGGTCTGATTAGAGCCATTTCTTTCTATCCTAATCTATTCTACTGATAAGCCAATATTTCATTGTTTGGATAATCTGATTCACTAACCTATCATCAGTAAATTTAAATCTATTTAGTCATGATTATGATGTATGACTAAATAGCAGTGTTCTTCTTGGTAGTGGCATTTAAGCTTGCACACTTTCAAGTTTTCTTTTATTTTTTGGTATGGGGTTGTAACTTTTTATTTTATTTTATATCTACTCTCTTTTTCTCTCTTTCTATTGTTTTTGTATTTTTTCTTTTTTCAAATTCAAAAGCAGTGTTATATACAATGAACAAAAAAGCTTTGAAACTAAAATATCAGTTAACAAAAATAATGTTTGAGAGTCCTGCCATTGATAGGACCTCCAAAATATTCAGCTCCATCCAATTCTTGCAGAAAGAATGCATTGTTTCCAATGGAAGATTGAATAAGATAAGGGCCTTGCCATAAATTAAACAATTCTCCATGTTTGCCCTTATCTTATAACCTTGAATCCCATTTCAATACCTTGTCACCAATTTTAAAGTCACTTGCCTCGGTTATTTTGTAAAACAACTTCTTATTGTTTTCTTATAGTTGTTGTGCTCTAATGTAGACTTCTTCCCTAGTTTGTTGTAGATGTATAGTCTATTTTATTCTTCTTGTCATATCATCATCTTCAGACTGTACTTCTTGGATCAGTTTCAAGACTAGCACTCCTAAACTGGTTGGAAATATTGCATCTATTCCATAAGCTAGCTGGTAAGGAGACATCCCAATTGAATTTTTAACTGTCAATCTGTCTGCCCATAATGCATGTAATAGCTTATTATTCCATGATTTCTTGCTATCTTCCAGTGACTTCTTGATTATTTTCACCAAAATTTTACTTGAGGATTCTACCAACCCATTAACTTGAGGATAATAAGCTGTAGAATGACCCAATATAATCTGATATTTTTGACAGAATTCCACCATATTTTTAGACCCAAATGCAGTAGCATTTTCAGTTATGATATTTCTAGGACAACCAACTCTAGACAGTATATGGTTCTCAAGGAATGAAATGATGACTGAGTCTATGGCATTCCTTGAAGGGATGGCTTCTATCCATTTGGTAAAATAGTCTTTTGTTGTGAGGATCCATTTGTGTTGGGCAGATGAGGTAGGATGGATTTCCCCAATGAAATCTAGACCCCACTACTGAAAAGGGGTTTCAACAGTGATTGGTTGAAAAGGTAATGGGACAAACTTTCTTTTTCCTTCAAATATTTGGCATTTGTGACAAGAAATAATTATTTTGTGGACATCTTGAAAGAAGGTGGGCCAGTAGTAACAATCTCTAAATATTTTGTTAGAAGTTGAGTTCCAGTAGAAGTGGCCTCCACATTCTTCTTCATGAAACTCATGATTGATATTATCTACATCATTCTCAGGAAAACATTTAAGCAATAATCCACTAGCATTTTTCCAATATAAAAATTTATTCAAAATGCAGTAATTTACAGCTCTCAACTTTAAGAATCTTGCCTTTGTTTTAGACAAATGAGGAGGGACATTTAGGTTGAGCAACACATACAAAATATCAGCATACCAAGGTAAATTCTGAAAATTCTCTTCAATAATTAGAGTTGTCAACTCCTCCTGCTCATCTAATGCATTAAACATGTTTATATCAAGAGCTTGAAAGTTGGATCCAGCTATAAGTTTTGCTAGTCCTTGACCTTTTATGAGCTTAGTGGGCTTGATTTCTAAGTCATATTCTAAAATTACAGCAATCCACTTTCCTCTTTTTCCATCTGGATCTTGGGTCAATATGTCTTTTACAACTGAATAAGGCACAAATGCTATAATGTGTGAGTGTAAAATGTAAACTCTGAAGTCTTTTAAGGCCTTGAACAAGGAAAAGGCTTTTTTTTCCATGATATTGTACTTCATAGGTGCATCTCTTAATGCCTTGTTGAAAAAAGCAATTGGATGCTCTTGTCCCTTCAAGTTTTTCTATAATAAGACAGTAGCTACTGTGTGTTCTGATGCAAATCAAAAAGTGAAGAAATCCTTTGTAAAATCAGGATTGATAAGAACTGGTGTTTTCGTAAGTGCTTTTTTTACCAGCTCAAATGATTTCTTTGCTTCTAAGGTCCATTTAACTCCTTCTCTCTTAAGCATATTTGTCATGAGTCTAAAGAGTTCAGCTAGATTGGGTATCAACCTTCTCAAGAAATTAATCTTCCCAATGAAAGATTGAAGTTCCTTGATGTTTCTAGGATGGTTGATTTGTAATATACCATTGATCCTCTTTGGGTCTATCCACCCATGTTGGGCCGTTAATATTCCATTATTATTATCACTTTTGAACACTTATTCCACCCATTTCTACCATTCTTCATCACGTCATTTATTATAATTTATTATTTAAATCCATTTTATGATGATTTATGCTTCTATGAATGAATGTTATTTATTCTCCTTTATTTCTAATAAATTGATGATTATGAATTATTTTATCAATGATAGTTTTAATAAGTTGTTTATAACATTATCCACCATTTTTAGCCTCCAAGGTAATTTCCAGATTGAAGATTTGATCATTAAAAGTGCCAACTCAGAAATGCGCTGGAATAAGGAGTGACAGTTTTGCGGTTGAGATTCTGAGCAAATGAGGGCGAATCTGGAAAATCTGGAACATGGGTTTTGTCCAGAACGGACCCAATTAACTTTATTAAAGAACGGTTTGCCCAAATTCGGCCTGTGTTGAGAGATTCGCAGAGTTCTTTAAGCACGATTTTCTCAGTTCTGTTGTTGCGGCCGTCCTCCAAATCTCAGCTGCAAAGCCAAATTCGCCTTCTTCTTGTTGATCAATTGGTTGGAAACAATCTAATTTTGTAATAGAAATCATGTTGTACTTATCTTTATTGTAACTTCTCTCTGATCTCTCTTTATTTAAATCAGAACAGAGATCAGAGAGGGGGATGATTTGGAGATACGTTTTTAAGGTAATTTTCTGTTAAACATCAGTTCTGATTATTGAGTCTCGTGAGAACTGGTTCATTGTACTTTTTTCCGATGCATTAATATAAGCTTGGTGATTCTCTCATCTCTGCGTCTGGATTAACTTAAGGCGGTGTCCCCTTGGAGGCTAAGGGCCCAGCCCCAGAGGACACTTGCTTCTGTATCACTACGATTTGATTTCTGCGTGGTTTGTTTATCGTTGTTATTTGGTAATCTGATATGCTTTATAAGTTGATATTAAATGCTCTCTTGAGATTAAATCATTGAGGTTTTTACAGACAGAACTATTGTATTGACTCTGCATTGCATCACTGTTCCTTTAAGTGTTGATATAATACTGCTAGTCTTTACAGAATACTGTTGTTGTTTAATTACAGAGCCGCTGTGCTGTGCACTTGTTCATTAACATTACAGAATTTATCTTGGGATTTATGTTCTTTGCGATTGTTGGATCTATAAACAATGCTATTCTACTTTGAAACGCAGTCGCATTCTTTCTAACTAAGATTGATAATTGGATCAGATTACTATTAATGTGTGCCGTGTGTTAAGTCATTGTGTATTTGTATTTGGCTTTCCAGCGTTGTTTCATATCCTCTCATTAATCAATGCTGTTCTATTTCCTTGTGCTGTTCAATTTATTCTTAGAGTAAAGATTGCTATTAGTTTGGCTTTGCTGTTGTTCATTTCCATTAATTAGAGTTTGTTGTTCAGATTCTTTTAATTACAGTTCGCTGCCCATTTACTTTGTTGTTCCATTCTCTTATCTGGTCACCCATTTCGTTATTCGCAATATCCTTGCTTTGTGAAGAATGATCTCGAAATCGTAGTGGTGGTTGGTATTTATTGCCTAGTCACCGTATCAAGGACTGCCTTGATTACTTTTGGTTACATCAGTTTCCAAAGGGATGAGTTATTGTTACTGGACCCTTGACTGATACATTGCTTATTTTTCCAAATGCATGATTTAAGTCTTAAAGTGTCATTTGGCAGATTTTATTTCCTACTTTCATTTACTTTTGGATTTTGAGCACTATACCGGCAAAACATTACTCTTGAGTAAATAGCCGCCGGGGATCAGAGTGACACTCTTTTGAAATAAAAGGTCAGCCTGGTTGATAATTAATGTGAAGGTAATTAGAGTTAAAAGACACCTTTTATCGCCTCCACATTTTGGCGCCGTTGTCGAGAGTGTAGCCATTTCTAAAGAGTAGTGTGAATCTCTGATGAGTGCTCGCTAGTGAAGAGCTGGATCCTAAAACTAAGGTAAGAACCGCGCATGGCATGTACAAGCCCCCGCTCCATCGTCCGCTTCCCAATGACGAATATGTTTAGGTTTGTTAATAGATGTTTGAATTTTTGTGTGAATGATTAGGAAAAAGATAGAAATTTTTAAAAAATGGATCACATGATCTCATGCAAGTGGTGATGTAAGCACCACCCATTTCACTAACCGATTGACAGGAACATTTGAAGAAGGAGCCTCGAAGAAACACATGAAGAACATCTTATACTATGGTAAGAAATGGATCACGTTTCTACTTTTGAATTTCCTATCAAAGATCTAGGAGGAGTGATACAAATGCACATAATTCCCCCATCTTTACCAAATTTTCATGGTTTAGCAAATGAAGATCCAGATACATTCTTATTTGAGTTCGAAATACTTTGTAGAGGATATGATTATTGTACTAATGATCAAAGATTGAAAGTGTTTCCTCTTACTCTAAAAGGAGCAGCTCTCCGATGGTTCATAGGCCTAGGTGGGAATTGCATCCAATCATGGGAGGACATGAAGAACATATTCTTGAAGAAGTACCAAGACTATTGCAAATCCAATGAAGATATTTTCGGTATGATACAAGGGGAAGATGAAAGTTTGGAGGACTATGTAGATCGATTTCATTATAACCTTCAAAAATCAAAGCATAAGCATTTAGAAAAAGAGATCTTAAAAACACTCCTTCTTAAAGGAATCAAAGATGAATTTTTAGAACTCTTAAATCTGATAGGAAAAGGTGATGTTTTTCAGTTATCATATGATGATGTTTGTGAGTTGTGCTTAAGGTATTCAAGAGGAATCTCCAAGGCTGGTAAGAATTCTAGAGATGTTTGTTCTTTCTTTTCCAAATCTGCTACAAGAATAGGAGACATAAGAGCTCAAATCAATGATTTATTTGAAAATTTTAAAGTTGATTTTATTAGCTCTCTAAGCTCAAAATTGGACGTTTTGCAGGTTCATAAAAATGAAGAATTTGATGAAGTGTTTTTCCCTCATGACCGAAAGGAGCATCCCATAGATACTCACTCTTCCTTATCTAGGATGGAAGTAGCATATCAAAGAGGTAAGGAAGCTACAACAAGGTCAACAGGTATGGTTCAAAACACTTCTTCTCCATTCTCTTACTTGCATAATCCATTATGGAATACTCATGTTCTAGGGCAGCCATGTCAATTTCAATATAACCACCAATCTTATCTACAAGTTTGGTATGGTTCACCTTATGATTGCATGACTACTCTCCCTCATCTTGTAGCACAAGCACATTCTCCATATTCTCCACCAGCTCTTTCACAACATCCTGCTTGCATATCAAATTTATCCACTCAACCCAACCAACCACATCATCAAAATGCTCCATTCCTTACACATTTTCCTGCTCAACTAATTCCACACCCTCACCATAATAAACCAGTACAACATACTTACAATGTTGAACTGCCAAATTTACCCACCCTTCCCACCCATTCTATCTCACATGTGTTATTAGAGAAAACTTACAATGAGATTCAGACTGTTTCAAATGCAAAAATTGTAGAAGCTATGGAAGAAAATGAGGTTTCTTTTACTATGCATCAACACGCTATTTTAAAAGCTCAAGAACTTCATGATATGATGGCTATGAGAAATCAAGAATGTAAAGGATATATTGAATATTGGTTTCACTCCATCATTTGTTTGCAACATCACTCTATGCTTCAACAATTTTTGATACCATTTTTTCAAGGGAAGTTGGCTTCTCATACCTTGATTTTCATTAATATGCATTTTTCAAATTTGGGTATGTGTATACGTGAAGCCTTATTTCGAAAATGGCTCCACTGGAAGTACTCATATACGTAGTCATATTCATTTTTCAAATTAAAATAGGTTAGTGTAGAAAATAAAATAAATAAGGGAATAAATAAATGCATTTTGTTTTTTTATGTAAAACTAGTTGTTTTTTTTGTTGCAACATGCTATGCAAATCAACATTGGTGATAATTTTTTAATTCATTTGTGTTTGTAGATGACTTATAATGAAAATAATAGTTCTACAAACACTCATATTCACTTTTATCACCAATTTGAAAAAATGCTTCAATATCATATTTTTTTTTAGCTTCTGGGCTTGATGGAATTTATGCAAAAACAGTCGGGACAGTCATGTTTTGAGGGACCAAAAGGGAATATTTTTAAAACCTGTTTTTACCCTAGGTAGCCCTTGATGTCTACTTTCTAACCCAATTTGAATCACTCAATTTGGATTTGAAACGAAAAAGTTAGAACCAAAACATTGACCGGATGTCTAGTGGGCAGCTCAGGAACAGAGTTGGGACAGTCAGTTTTTGGAGGCCTAAATGAATGAATTTTTTAAACCTGTTTCTATGGTAGATTCCCCTATGAATCTATTTTACAATGCAATTTGCATCACTCATTTTCGATATCGTATGGGGAATTTATGATCAAAATATTGACTGTCTATCGTAAATCAGCACCCTTAAAACTATGTCTTTCCGGCTGTTCCTTACAGTATTTGACCTATCAATTCTTCTTGTCTTCAAAACATGTTTCTATTGGAGATAAATAAATAAATCTACTTTCATTTCCAATTTGAATCATTCGAATCCGACATCAAACGAAAAATTTATGCTTGAAATATCAACGGTTGGTCTAAGCTGGGTAATCGGAAATGACTCTGTTATGCAGGTTGTTCCAACTAAAATTGACATATCACATCATTGAAATTTTAAAACCTGTTTCTATTGCAAATAAACCTTTGAATTAGCTCTCATCTAGCTTTGGAATCACTCAATTTGGACGAAAAACAAAGAAGTTGTGATTAAAACACTGCTGGTTAGTATGGTCGACCACTGCTCTCCCGCAGGTGACAAATAAATTTTACTTTGATATTTTCTCTGTGGATTTGTTATACAGAGTAACTACTTGTTAATTTTTTTCATAATTCTTGGATTAAGGGAGCCCGTACACCTCTCTTTCTCCATGATTTAATGTTTTATTGCAGGTATATACTCATTTTTTGCAGGTCCTATGAGAAAAAGAAGGTCAATTTATGGACGAGTGATTTTGAAAGAAATTTTAAATGAAACAAAGGAATTTCATGCAACTCATTACCCAACGGATTCATAATAGCAGAAATGAAGAATTGATTTCCATTTGAAGATTCATGTCATGTCTTTGCTGCCAAAACATTTTTCGAATAGATCATTTTTTTTTACATAATATCATAGCTGTTGTAACCTAATTTATTTATTTACATACTGTCTTTTGTTGTTTCTTTTCTAATTTCTCTTATATTTTGTGTTTCAGGTGTTGCTTCATTCAAACTGTGACCCATCCTCAGCATCAATACAGTGAACAGCTAATTCATTCTTTGCGTGCTTGCATTTCATGCTTGTGCATTTTTGCTGTTCTTTTTCTGAAGGGACAGCGTTTGCGTGCACTTTTGTCGTTTTTGCTGTTCCTTTTTCAAAAGGACATCAATTTCGTTTTATTATTCCTTTTCCAAAGGAACAACACCTTTTTGGTCAGCAATTCATTTGTCACGGGTCATTTTGCCATTCCTTTTCCACGACTCTTTTTGCTGTTCCTTTTTCACGTTTTGCTGTTCCTTTTCGAAATGGAACAGCACTTCTGCACTTTCACGTTTGTTGTTCCTTTTCGAATGGAACGGCATTTGCGTTTTTGCTGTTCCTTTTCGAATGGAACGGCACTTGTGTTTTTGCTGTTCCTTTTCTAAAGGAACGGCACTTGCGTTTTTGCTGTTCCTTTTCTAAAGGAACAACACTTTTAGTTTTTGCTGTTCCTTTCTTCAAAGGAACGACATTTGCATTTTCACACTTTTTTGTGTGTATTTTTGCTTTTTGTGTGCATTTCCTTTGTTGTTCCCTACAAGGAACAACACTTTTTTGCGTGTTTTTGCTGTTCATTCAAAAAAGCAACACTTTGGGAGTATTTTCGAGAGCAACCCTTCCTTCCTCTTGTGGAATTATTCTTAGTTCATCTCAACCACATTTTACTGATTCCCCTTCATGGCATGAAGTACACTATTTTTATGAGGACAAGAATTATGGATTCTATTGAAGCAAGTTAATATCATTCACGTTATGATCTTTAACAGGACAGCTCCTTGATGATAGAATATTTTCAAAAGAGACACAATTATTTATATACTACTTTACTGCATTGTTTTCTATTGAACATGATGTTGATTGATCATCTTAATACCATGCCGGTTCCACCCTTCTGGATTATAATCTTCTCTGTCTGTAATAAATGAGATTATGGGTATATTTTTCTATTGACATGTTCAACTTCTTCCACCATCCCTTCTCTTAAGGAGTACTGAGCCTCCCTCTTTTTATCATAAAAATGTGTAATAATAACAAAATTTTGTTCGCAGATGGAGGATAGGGGGTCTCATTACGAGCCAACCTACCATGTTCATAAGGATGTAACAAAGTGACATTCCCATTATGGCCAACACACCAGGGTTATGATCCATTGGATAGTCAAATTATCCATGGAACAGGAGGTCTCATCACGAGCCGGCCTGATCACTTTTGCTACCTCCCAGTGAATGGCAGTGTGGTTATCTGGTTACCACGCCAGCACATTGATCTCTTCTGTAGAACAACAATGTAACTCTCTAGTTATAAATTGAGGATTCTGGCTCATATGGGTTAAAAAGCAACCCTGCCGAGGCTATGGACGCCTGCTGGCAGCAGCAGCTCCGCTTATGGTATTGAAGTTATATCTTATCGTCAATTATTATTATAATACCCTTTTCTTATTTTTTTCTTTTTATCAGAGAAGTTATTTCCTTAACTTTTTCCCTGTTTTGAACCTTTATGCATGAGAAATTGTTTTATGATCAATCGCATCATTTTCAGCTAGCATACTATCAGTAAAGCATCTTTTTGGCATATTGTTGTCCTTTTTCTCTTTTTCATAACTTATCATCAATCCAAAGCGTCCTATCTTTTATTCATAACTATCTTTACACACTCTGCTCTGATTATAACCATAACTCCCGCTATCCTATCATTGATATGTGTACTCTGCTTTATTCACTGCTATATTGTTCATTCCCTTGCCTTGCCATCAGCACACCTCCTCTCATATGCTTTATGGTCATGGAATTTCTTTTCCAATTGGAGGGGGGAATGTATGCATTATGGGATTGCATGCGATATGATTACTGCACTCTGCCATCACTTGTTGATTTGCCAAAATATTAGTATTGCATGTATACATAAGTTTTTCTGATTAAAATTTTTGCATGCATCTTATCTATTGCTTACACTATGGATTCAAGAACATTGTATGCCAAATAGTGCTTTGTTTACAGGAAAACAACAAGTATGGGCAGAATTCTATTCACAGCATGACTACAGTATTGCAACTAACAGAAGAGGCTCGAGCAACTCGCATACGTGAACAATTCTTCAGACATGATGTGCTTACCTGGATTCCACCTTTTGCATCACTTTCAGCACCAACTCTGCCTACATCAACTTCAACAACTGCCAGTGCATATATGTCATTCCACATTTTTGGAGGTAAAACTTGAGGTAAAATAGCATAATTTTCTGATTTATTACGAATTTAGGAGAATTTCATGAAAATCCATTTTGAGCATTATTTATCATCCTTCATTCCACATCTTTACCACTTTCCCTTTTTCAACAGCATATCATTTTCGAGTATGGGGGAGTGTTCCTTTCATTCATTTCTTTCTTATGACCATGTTATTCATCTTCTTTATCATCCATTGCTATTCTTATTCACTCTCACCACCTCCCTTATTCCATGTTGTTTTACACTAAGCATAGAATTCAACAGTTGGTAGCAACCACCTCAATTTTTTTTCTAGCATCGCATGAGGGCATGCTAATTTTTCAGAGAGGGGGAGGAATTGCTACGCATGATGGATGTTTTCAATTTTCTTTCTCATTTAAGGCATACAATTTCAGTGCAGAAATTGATTTCCATAATATTTTTAAAAACTATGAACTCAATTCTTGTGATTTTTGGAAAATGCAGACGTATCATTAATACAAACCCAGACAATTTCAAGAAATATTGGTTCATAAAATTTCGGAAATCATGCACTCTCAGCTACAGTCATTTTGTTTATATCTCATGATCCATGCATCAAAACAGTCTGATTTTTTGATCATAAAGGCATTCATATATTATAAATTTACTTGCCAAATTTCAACAAAAGCTGGTTTGTAGTTTTTGAGAAAATGGTTAATGAAGTTTGCTGTTACTTATATCATATTTTGTTGCAACTTCATATATACATATAGTTGAATGTCAATATAAAAATTGTTATGCCTTCATCAAGATTACTAAAAGTGAATATTCATTAATTAAGGAAGAATTCATTTGTTCTATCCATTTCATGAGCCGAGATGAACATATTTTTTTTTATTGCTTGGTTAACACATGGGTTTTTGTCTTTGGGTTGCATGAGGACATGCAATATATTCAGTTTTCGTTGCATGAGGACATGCAACATATTGAGTGTGGGGGTATGTTGGGCCATTAATATGCCATTATTATTATCACTTGTGAACGCTTATTCCACCCATTTCTACCATTCTTCATTACGTCATTTATTATAATTTATTATTTAAATCCATTTTATGATGATTTATGCTTCTATGAATGAATGTTATTTATTCTCCTTTATTTCTAATAAATTGATGATTATGAATTATTTTATCAATGATAGTTTTAATAAGTTGGTTATAACATTATTCACCATTTTTAGCCTCCAAGGTAATTTCCAGATTGAAGATTTGATCATTAAAAGTGCCAACTCAGAAATGCGCTAGAATAATGAGTGACAGTTTTGCGGTTGAGATTCTGAGCAAATGAAGACGAATCTGGAAAATCCGAAACATGGGTTTTGTTCAGAACGGACCGAATTAACTTTATTAAAGAAAGGTTTGCCCAAATTCGGCTTGTACTGAGAGAAACGCAGGGTTCTTTGAGCACAATTTTCTCAGATTTGTTGTTGCGGCCGTCCTCCAAATCTCAGCTGCAAAGCCAAATTCGCCTTCTTCTTGTTGATCAATTGGTTGGAAACAATCTAATTTTGTAATAGAATCATGTTGTAATTATCTCCATTGTAACCACTCTCTGCTCTCTTTGTATTTAAATCAGAACAGAGATCAGAGAGAGGGAGGACTTCAGGGATGGATTCGAATGAAGGATTGAGAGGATGAATTAGAAATTCAGAATTGAGGATGGCAGCGAGAACGGATAATGGCTGAGAGTTGGAAAGATTTCCCGTTGTAATCCACTGTACCTATGCTTCGATATTTTAATATAAATCTGGTTGTTGTTCATTCTGTTCATCTGAAGTAACCTAGCATCATCCACTGGCGGCTAAGGGCCCAGCCTCTGGTGGATTGTGCTGCTGCTGTATATTATCTTCTTGGTTTATGCGTGGTTTTGCTTATTAGCGTTATTTGGTAATCTGATGTGTTGTTTAGTTTACATTACATGCTCTGTTATGCTTAATTTATTAAGGTTTCTAAAGACAGAACTATTGTATTGACTCTGCATCGTATCACTATTCTTTTAAGTGTTGATATAATACTGCTAGTCTTTATAGAATACTGCTGCTGTTTAATTACAGAGCCTCTGTGCTGTGCACTTGTTCATTAACATTACGAAATTCATCTTGGGAGTTATGTTCTTTGCGATTGTTGGATCTATAAACAATGCTGTTCTACTTTGAAATGCAGTCGTACTCTTTCTAACTGAGATTGATAATTGGATCAGATTACTATTAAGGTGTGCCGTGTGTTAAGTCATTGTGTATTTATATTTGACTTTCCAACGTTGTTTCATATTCTATCATTAATCAATGCTGTTCTATTTCCTGGTGCTGTTCGATTTATTCTTAGAGTAAAGATTGCTATTAATTTGGCTTTGCTGTTGTTCATTTCCATTAATTAGAGTTTGTTGTTCAGATTCCTTTAATTACAGTTTGCTGCCCATTTACTTTGTTGTTCCATTTTTTATCTGCTGTTCCATTGCCTGTTATTTGCATTATCTTTGCTTTGGTGTGAAGAACGATCTGAAACTGTAGTGGGCATTGGCGTTTGCTGTCTAGTCCCCAGATTAATGATCTGTTCCTTGATTACTTTTGGTTACATCAGTTTCCAAAGGGATGAGTTATTGTTACTGGACCCTTGACTGATACATTGCTTATTTTTCTGAATGCATGATTTAAGTCTTAAAGTGCTTTGTTGTAAGTAGATTTTATTTCCAGCTTTCATTTACTTTTGGATTTTGAGCACTATACTGCAAAACATTACTCTTGAGTAAATAGCCGCCTCAGACTGAGTACACTCTTGAAATAAAAGGTCGTCCCGGGGTTGATAATTAATGTGAAGGTAATTAGAGTTAAAGACACCTTTATCGCTCCACAATTCCCTCTTCAGATATGATATGTCCAAGAAGTTTACCTTCTTGGAGACCAAACAATGTTTTCTTTGGATTTAAAGGACAACCCATATTTTCTGCATTTCTCAAAAGCTTTTCTCAAGTGTATTAGGTGTTCTTCATCTATTTTAGAATAGACAGTGATGTCATCAAATAAATCACTATGAAGTAACTTATTTCTTCTAATAATGCTATATTCGCGGCTCTCTGAAATGTGGCACCAGCATTCATTAAACTAAAGGGCATTTTCAAATACATGAAAGTACGTCCCCAGGAGTAGTAAAGGCTGTTTTAAGTTGATCACCATGATGTAGCAATATTTGATTGTAACCTGAGAAGCCATCTAGCAAAGAAATTCTTTTAGAACCAACTACCCTTTGTGAGATATGATCCATTTTGGGCAAGGGATGGTTGTCTTTTAATGAGGCTTTGTTTAAGTTTCTAAAGTCAATGAAAATCCTTATTTATCCTTTTTTCTTCCTAATTGATTCAAGATTAGACACCCACTCTGAGTATCTAACAAGGAATATAATTCCAACATCATACATTTTTCTAATTTATTTCTCTACCAAAGGTAATTGAACAAAGTTTATTCTGTGTAATTTTTCTTTGAAAGACTTCTGGTTTTCTTTGAAGGGTATCTTATGCTAGATTATATCTGTGTCATATGATTTCAAATCTTCATAACTCCATGCAAATACATTAGAAAATTCTCTAAAAATCTCAATGTATTTTAGTTTAATGTGATTTGGCATTGTTTTAGATAGCTTGATCATTTGGGCTTTTCCTCACTGCCTATGTTGCATTCTTCCACTTCAGCTTCAATAGGTTCCAGTTTTGGCTTTCTGGCAACATCATTCAAGTCAAACAATTCTTCTAATGGGACCGGTCCTTTTGGCAAGCTTTGATCTTTAGATTGCAACACTTCTGAGTCTTCATTTTCTAAATCTGTGCTTTTTTCTATTGTATGTTTGGGTCTATTAGTTAGAAAATTTATTTCAGTAATCTCAAGAGAATTTTCTTCTTCAAAAAGTGGGTTTTATTCAGTAGGAAAGTCTTGTTCATACTCTGAATCTGATTTTTGCACTTCAAATTCATTTCTGGACTGTAGGAAGTCTTCTATTTGTTTATCTCCTTCAAACACTTGCCAATATTTTTCATTATCTGGGATAGATGGTCTATATTTGAATTGGATGGTGTATTTTTTTCTTTCATAAGGTATTAGACAAGTACTAGCAGCAAAGGCTATTCCATTGGCAATAATTCTTTGGTTCCTTGGAACAAAGGTAAGTTGGAATTCAGCAAATGTTTTTAACAAGTCCATGGCATCATCTCTATAGGCTCTAAGTCTGGGATGTTTAGCAGTGTACTCCCCATTTACTTGCCTAATCGTAAATTTTGAATCCCCATGAACTGTTATTCTTTTGGCCCCTAATGTTTTCAATAAATTCAGGTCTAAAAGGAGAGCTTCATACTCTACTATGTTATTTGTGCATTGGAAGTTTAATCTATAGGAATGACCCTCAGCATGATTTTTTTTAGTGTTGTGCACCCATATGCCTGCTCCTACACTAGTCTTAGAGTAAGACCCATCAAAACTCATACTCCAAAGAGTATTGTCTTTATATTTATCATTTATTTCACTTTTGTCCTCTCTGTCTTGTTTTCCTAATCTATCACTGTGTTGTTCCTACAAGTCTGCACTATGTTGAATTTTGTTTTGTTCCTCAAGATTTTCAATGTTTTGAGGTTTTATTCTTTGATTTTCATGATCTGCACTATATTTATGACTATTTTGGACCTCAAGACCTTCAATTATTTTGTTGTGAATTTATGAGTTTGCAAACCGATCTAATGATTTTTCTTTCTCTCCTTTTCCTCTATGGCTGTCACTATGTTTGGATGTGGAGTGGCCACTATATTCAGTGATGTTTCATTGACTAACTCTTGCTCATTAGGAATCTCATCATTGTGAAGAATGAATGAGTCAAGGTCAGTGTATATGGAATAGAGAGTATAGTTTTCTAGTCTCTCTTGGTTACTCATCAATTATTTCATGTGTGTTTTCCTATAGAGTCTTCTAGGTTGACTGAAGATATGGATGGTGGCATAAGTCATATCATTCTTGATAGTACCTTGCAACTTAGCACCCCATGATCTTGAAATAATCATGCCATATTTGGGGGGTATATTAGCCACTACAATGTCCATCACTAAGCTTTTGGCTAGGATTTGAGCTAAGTTAACATCGAGATCTTTTATAAGGCCTAGGCATCTCACTCTGTTTGAATCAAAGGAATATAAATATTTATAAGGTCTAGTTACCTAAAGGCCTAATATTTCCATTATTACTTTGGGCATGAGGTTATGTGATGCTCCTAAATCAAGCATGGTGTTGTGAAAAATATTATCATGGATGTTCAAACTGATGTAGAATGGAGGGGTAGTTCCTTCTTGAAATTTTCCTTCAATATTTGGTCCAAATAGGAGCTCTAGTTTATCATCACTTAAGTTAACAGTGTCATGAAAATATTATATGTTCAAGGCTTTAAAAACTTGACATCTATATACATTTTGAGTGACTAATTAAGTGAGAGGGACAGAGATTTTGATTTTAGCAATTTCATTCTCTAGGCTAAAGGGAATCTGGGTTTTTGAAATGTTTGATTCAGCCTTGTTAGTCACTCCTTTATCAGCAAAATCAGCTTGCTTATTTTTACTATTTACAGCAATCAAAATGGTTTTTCAGGGGCATTAGCTAAAATGTTAGTGCTGCTAGGGTTGCCACTCTGTTTTTCATTGATTTGGGTGTTTTTTCCCTTGTTTGGATTAGAAATTTTAGCCATTGTTTCATGGTTTTCTACTATTTTTTTGGAAGCATTTACAGGGCTATTTTTGGTAGAATTATCAGAGGTTTTCTTTTTGGGAGTTTATAGGTTATTTTTACTTCTTAGGTCATATTGTTTGGGCTCTCCTATGATGGCATTTTCGAAATATTGTTCACAGTTTTCAGTTTCTAGTCTTCTATCATCATAGGGTGTATATAGACCTTGTTTTCTTTCATGGAGGAAATAAGAATCCTCATTGCTTATGCCCAACATGTTTATGTTATCATCCTCTGTTTGTTCATTTGTTTCTCCATCCTCATTAACATAATTTTCTTAAAAAGGAGGTCGATCTGTTGATCAACATCTCTTTGTTTGTTCTGAGGTTGATTTCTCCTAAAGTTCTGATTTTGACTTTGGGATTGGTTTCTATTCCGAGGAGAGGTTTGGTTTTCTCTAGATTGATTTTTTTCATATATTCTCATCCTCTCCATTATCTTCTCCATCATCCTTTCCATTTTTGAGTCAGATGTCGAAGGTGCAGCGTCATCCCTATATGATACCCTCTTCTCAGTCTTCATTCTAGCTCTCTTCTCAATCATATTTGCTTCCACAATAAGAACTCCCTTCTGCATGTTTTCTAAATTTAATGGATCCCCTTCTCTTATCTGATAGGCCATTTCGGGATCAAATCCTTCAAGGAATTTGGCCAAAGCTGAGCCTTGTGGAGGCTTCAAATCTGGGGGTAGTGTGTTATAAACACTATTAAATCTAGTGCAATAATTTTTAACACTTTCCCCAGTGTTTCTCTTGAGGTTGCTGTAATCTCAAAGTATTTAGAGAGGTTTCTTCCTAATTTCCCATTTGTTTATGAATGTTTGAAGTAGAGAAAGAAAATAATTTATACTATTAGGAGTTAAACCATTAAACCATTTATTGGCCTCTCCTCCTAAAATTTGGGCAAATATTCTCATCTTAATGGTCTCATATTCTATTTCCATATAATCAAAGGCATCATTCGCCTATCTACATGCTGTTGAGAAATAGTGGATTCATTTCCGATGAAATGGGGAATTTTGGACTGATAATCCTGTGGAAAATTGACTAAAGGTAAAGGAAGGACTAGAGGAGCATACCATGTTGCCATGATAGTAAGTTGTGGGATAAATGGGGGGTTTACAAGTGGAGGGTTTATGAAAGGAGGGGGCGGATGGAATGGAGTAGTTTGAACACTGGGTGTATGGATAACAGAAGTGCTTGGATCAGTAAGAGACTATTGAGCAGATATAGGATGGGAGAAACCAAAGTTATGAATGAAATGAAGATCAGGTGGAGTGGTTTCTCTACTATCAGTATGTTCACCATTATGTTGGGGTGAGTGTGGAGCCTCAAGGTCTATTTGATCTATATCACTAAGTGACTTAGTTCTGGATGGGTTTCTTATGGATGGTAAGTCAACTTGTGTATCTTGCAAAGCTGAGAGATTTTCAGGGACAGAGTTAGCTCTATGAATTGGTCTGACAACAGTTGAAGTCTTGGATTTAGGAGATTTCCTAAGGATAATTTTTGGATTATCAACTATCTCAGGAGGATTTGGGTCAGGTTAGGATCTAGTATAAATTCTTCTAGTAGCCACTATATGATTTTTTTAGACCCAATGATGAGAAAATTTCAACCAAGTATGACAATCGTTTAAAGGCTAACTATCTTTTTCAAAGAAAAATAAATCCTCAAAGTCCTCTTTAATTGGGTTTGAATGATGTTTGAATGATAAAATAATTTCCTAGTGGAGTCTTAGGAAAAACCAGTGGGGTTAGTAGGCCTACTGAATACCAATGAAGTCGCCAGGTGAAGGATTTTTACTTGTTTTGAAGGTTTGGTTGTTGTTCACCATCAACAATCAATAATAACTAGTCTCGGTGACACTTGATTCATTTAGGAATAGGGGTTCGTTGAGTTGTGAATTTATCTATTAATCAGTATTCTTCCCACTATGGTCGCCACTATGTTAGGACTCTCGTAGTTTGCAAGATTGGCAAGAAAAAACCCTGCAGGGCCTACATCAAAACCACTTTGGAATCCTAGGATTTAGCCCTCCTAGATTCAGAGAGGGATCTCTCTATATATAAGTGTTTTCAATGATATGATATTAGGCTAGTTATGAAGCACAAGGGATTTGTTTGTTTTGGTTGGGTAGCATATCATCAAAATGAAGGAATTCTTTTTAAAGGTAAAGGTGTGAACAGGTTGAAAGAATGGTTCATCTAATAGGATAGGTAAGAGATAGTATCAATCCATTGGGCTATGGAGTCACAAAAGGATTTAATTGCACAACAAGTTTCAAGAGTGGTCTATGGGGCAAGTCATCTATATCAAAGGATCTCTTTAAGTTGATTTGTGGTATGGAACATTAAGAAGTGCGGTGAAAGGAGCAAACATATAAGAAAAAAAATAATAGCGTAAGATCAGGTAAGGAATTTGAACCTATCCTGCTTTCAACATACTCTCAAGGGAAAACATTTAAGATAAACAAAGAATAGCCTAAGATCAATTAAGGACTTTTAACCTAGCCTGATTTTGGCATACTCTTAAGGGATATTTTCAAAGCAACTGTTGGAGATAAACTAGAGGATAGGGCTAACCATAGACTTCTCTAGTTGAACTTTACTTAGCAAAATTTTCAAGAACTTTGAAAGACAATATCTCAAGTTGTACTCAGGAAACATGGGCTTACCAACACTTCACTAGTTATACTCTATTGAATTATCCTCAAAGAACAATTAGAAGAAAACATAAAGATAAAGCTTATCAGTGAGATTTAGGGTACTTTGCAGTAAATCCTAATCTAAATTTGTTGTTCTTTATCGGAGAAAGTGGATAGTATGAAAACATAAGAAAAACAACAATTACAGTAAGAAAAACATCACCATTGACATAGACCAGGATCCCATAAATCAACTTGTATATTTCATGTTCAAACCAATTACAATCTTCAAGTCCAGTAGGTCTTTATAGCTTCAAACTTCTCTTCTCAGCCTATCTTTCTTCAATTACTAACAGAGCTTCAACAGCCTCAACAACTATTTACATTCAACAAGTATTCAAACAACAACAACAATGTCTCCTCGTGAAGTATTTATAGAAGAATGAGGAGGTGGAGTGAAAGAAAGCATTATTTGTTCAATTAATATAGAGTAAATGCTTCTCGGCCTTTGGGAAGCCTAACGGAGAAGATATATAATGTCTTAACTTTTTGCGCAGAGACTAAGCGGTAAGTGGTAATGAGCGGGGGGAACGCGATACACGTTAATGGCTAACACGTGGTTCCTGAAAACGGCCCATTTCATGCTCAAGATGCACGTTCGGGAGGTTTGGTGAAATGGAGCGTGAAAAGGATTTGGGGCCATTAGATCTTCGGGCCAAAGATCTACGGTTGTAGATGAGTGTGAGGGGAGATAAGATGGGCGAGGAAGCATATGGTGGGGCCATTGTACTATAGTGATAAATGGTTATAATCATGGTAAGGGGGATTATATCAAGGGAAAGAGGTGGAATTGGGAGGGGTGATGATCATCGTTGGATCAGTTGTGATCAACGATGGAGATTGATTTGGAGGGGGAAGTAATGGCGGGATAGAAATATGAGGGAAGGGAGGACCCACCTTTTATTTTTTCAGAGTTTAATTCTTTATACAAAGGTTTTGGAGTTTTTAAAGATACAAAGGGTGGAAAGGTTTTTACATGGGAAAAGGGGTTTATAAGAGAGGTAGAGGAAGTCAATGGGAGTTGTCGGATCAGGGAGATGGACGGTCAGGATTGATTTCGGCGGATTAGCAATCGAAGGAGAAGAGGGTCTGGGAACAAAGGAATTTGGAATTTTTGATGGCCGATGGTTGATGAAAAAATGAAGTGTGATGGATGGAGGGTCGTTCGATCAAGATCGAGATTGACAGTGGATATGTGATCAGAGCTTCGCATATCGGTGGTATAGGCAGGCGGGAATTTAGATTTGTGATGTACCGATGCGATGGAGGCGATCGCAAAATGTTGGATGAAGATCAAGATCAATGGTTGGGATCTTATCGATGGGGGATTATTGGCGTGGAATTTGCGATGCGGTAATGTGATGTGGTGGAGTGATGCACTGGAGCAATAGCCGTCTGATCTTGGGGAATGGACGACTGCGATCTCATCGGAGGATCCGCCATCAACACAAAAGAAAACATGGAAGCGAGAACTTGGAAACGTCGATGTGCGACTGCCGATGAGTTTTGGTGCTTGGTCACAGAGCCGGTCGCATGGAAGAAAAAGGGACTAGGGCTTAAGCGAAAAAAGCTTAGGCCTGATATTTTTAAAATGGAGTTTTTGGGTATAAAATGAATGTTTTAAAGGTTTTTTGGTGTTTTGGATAGGGGGGGAAAAGGGTTTTAAAACCAAATAAAGCAGATTTATAAGGTTTTAAGGGGATTTTGATGAAAATAAGGGGTAAAATATGGGCAACATGAGTGAAATGAAGGGGTTTTCAGAGGGTTTTTTTCAAAGGAAAAAATGATGGAAAATGGGTCTGAAAACAATCCTTTTTATAATAGCAGGGATTTTCTTTGAAGGTTTTGAAGTGAAGATATCGATGGAATGGATCTTTTGGACAAGGTAGACATAAAGGCTTCAAGAACTCACAAATTTTGGATGAAATTTGTTTCCTAAAGACTAAAGACCAGTTTTAGCCTTCATCAGTTATGACAAAATTTTACTGATGGCTAACAGGAGCTCGGTCGTGTTGGTGTAGAAGAAGGATGGGAACAAGAGACTCTATATTGACTACCGGGTGCTGAACAAGATCACTGTTCATAATAGGTACCTGATCCCACGGATTGATGACATTTTGGACCAACTCAAAGCGGTGAAATATTTCAGTAAGATCGTCTTGAAGCCTAGGTATCACTAGGTACCAATCAAACCCTTCGATGTGTGGAAGATTGTCTTCAAATCCAAGGAGGGAATTTTGGAATGGTTGGTCACACCTTTCGGGTTGATGAATTCTCCTACAACCTTCATGAGGCTCATGGATGACATATTCCAGCCATTCAACAACTCATATGTAGTAGTGTACTTGGATGACATCTCGATCTTCAGCCAGACTTGGGAAGAGCACCTCCACCACATAGGGAAGGTCCTCCAAACACGGTGGCACCACAAGTTATGTTCCAGTTTGGAGAATTTCACTTTTGGCATGACCTAGATTCAATATTTTGGATACAGTATTGATGAGTGGGGGGTGCATTTGGATCCAACCAGGATCCAAGTCATTCGGGATTGGCTAGCCCCAACCACTCTAATAGGGCTTCACAACTTTCTAGGTCTTGCTAATTTCTACCGCGGGTTCATGTTGGGATTTCTCATATGACTTGGATGTTGAGTCAAGTCACCAAGGTAGGAGCGAGAGAAAAATTCTTTTGGTCATAATCTTAATAAAAAGTGTTCGTAGAATTAAAACGTTGCCTCTGCTCTGCCCCAGTTCTCACATTACCAGAATTGCAACAAACTTTGGATATCGAGACAAATGCCTTTGACTATGCTATTGGGGTAGTTCTTACTCAACATGGACATCCAGTGGAATATCACAGTGAGACATTGTTCGACACAGTCCGCAAGTATCCTACTTATGAAAAATAAATGTATTCCATTGTGCAAGCTTGTCGACAATGGAAGAATTACATTTTTTGTAGGTTTTAACCCTGTACAGAAATTATCCACAAACGAACCTTAAAAACATAAAATAAACCATAGCGAGAGCATAAAACATAAAAAAAATATACACAGATATTTTCCCCTGGATCCCAAATTGAGACTACCATCTTGATTTTTCATTATATTCCTTTTAGTGTTACAACACATATATATACATGTCGAAGCATACATAAACCCCAATCCATTAACCCTGGATTAGAACATAACCATAGTTCCCTTGACCGGATCTACAAAATACCAGTGACCAAAAAACATCATGCCCTAAAATCATGTGCAAAACCATGCACAAAACCATGGGTGGGTCCACCCACCAAAAAGTAGGGTCCAAAAAAATTTCCTGTGGCGTTGCCCTGAACCACGAACAGGGGGGGTTGTCGCCACCCCTACCACACCCACCACAATATACAAGGGGGGAAATCGTCCCCCCCCCTCGTGACCCCCCTTCGCCCTCGTGCACATGTGACTAATCGTGGAAACAATATAACACATACCCAACATTCTCCCAATTGTTGTTTTCTTTCCGGATGGGGACATAGGAGAGCTTAGTCATTAGTCCAGCTCTACAACACCCATTTTTTCTCTACACCAAGAGAACTTATGATTTCTCATAGACTTAATCAATGCATCTGCAACATTCTTCAAAGTGTCCACCTTTACTAGCAAAACCCTTTTATCCTCAACCATATCTCTCACAAAGTGATGTTGAACATCAATGTTCTTTGTCTTTGAACAATAAGCACAATTATTAGCCAAGAAAATTTCACTTTGGCTATCACAGTCTGTCCTTATAGCCTGCTACACCAACCCCATACTCGAACACAATCTCTACAACCAAACTGCTTCCTTGCTTGCATGAGTGGCTGCCATGTATTCTGCCTCTATAGTTGAAAGAGCCACTACAAATTGTCTTTTACTCATCCAATTGACTGCACCTCCAAATAGGATAAACACATAGCCACTTGTAGATCTTCTTTGGTCCATATCTGCAGCCTTGTATGCATTAAAAAAACCATGGATTTCCAAAAATATATCCAATCCTATTCTTCCCTGGTAACACAAGCCATAATCACTAGTGCCACACAAATCTCTCAAAACCCACTTCACTGCTGTCCAATTCTCCTTCATTCATTTTTACATAAACCTGATCAATACTCCCACTGAATGTTCAATGCCTGGTCTAGTACATACCATTGTATACATGAGGCTACCCACTACACTTGCATCTGGAACACGAGACATATCCTCCTCTTCTTCTTCTGCCTTGGGACACTATTTGGAAGACAAATTTACACCTATAGGAATAGGAACCTTCACCAGTTTACTATCTTGCATATTGAACCTCTGTAATATAGTCTCGACATACTTCCTCTGGTTTAACCAGAGCTTCCTCTTTTCCCGATATCTCTTAATTTTCATGCCCAAAATATAGTTTGCAGCACCAAGATCCTTCATGTCGAATTTGGAGAACAATTGGGTCTTCAAATCTTGGATAATTTCTTTGACATTTCCAATCAGCAACATATCATCTAGATACAAGTCCAAATATATAACATGGTAACCAATTAATTTAAAATAAATACAGTGATCCTCTTTTCTTCTGGTGAATCCAAGTCACCATATATAGGTATAAAATTTCTGATACCACATCCTTGGTGACTGTTTTAACCCATACAGAGACTTTTTTAACCTGCATACCAGCTGTTTCTTACCCTTCACCGCAAAGCCTTTAGGTTGCTTCATGTAGTTCTCCTCTTCTAGATCCCTCTAAACAAATTTTGAATTAACATCCATCTATTCTACCTAAAAATAAAATGCAGCGGCAACACATAAGAGTAATCTAATAGAAGTAACCTTGGCAACATGAGAAAAAATTATCACCAAAATCAATTCCTGACATCTGGTAATAACCTTTTGCTACCAACCGATATTTTTATTTCTCCACCTTTCCTTCTACATTCATGTTCTTCTTAAACACCCATTTTCTCCCGATGGGATTCATTCCAACTGACAACTCCACCAAATCCCATGCCTCATTTTTGTGCAATGATGGCATTTCATCAACCATGGCCTCCTTCAAGATTTTTCAATCCTATGAATCCACTGCCTCCCTGATAGTTCTGGGATCATCATCAGTGACAGTTAAAAAAAAAAATTGAATAGAAATAATATGTACTATACCTTTCTGGCTTCCTTCTTTCCCGAACAGATCTTCTCACAGCTAGAGTTTGTGGCTCTTCCTCTTCTGAATCTTCTTCTATTGTAGATTTTGATTCGTCATCCTTTAGCTCAAACTCTATCTTCTGAGGTTCCTCTGGTAGGAATTCATGCTTAACAACATCTTTCACCTCTCTAAACACCACATCTCGATTTTACACAACCTTCCTTGTTTCTGGGTTCCAACACTTGTAAAATTTTAAGCCATCCTTATACCCAATAAAGATGCAACTTTCAGATTTATTATCCAACTTGGTCCTTTTCTCCTTTGGAACATGTGCATATGCATCACATCCAAATACTCTTAGATGTGAAAGAGAGTGTTTCTTACCAGTCCAGACCTCATGTGGATTTTTATTCTCCAACACTAATGAAGGTGATTTGTTAACCATATAACATGCAGTTTCCACTGCCTCTGCCCAGAATTATTGTCCTAACCCAGTACCACTGAGCATGCTTCTTGCTTTTTCCATCAACATTCTATTTATTCTTTTTGCAACTCCATTTTTCTGATGTGTTTATCGATTAGTATTTTTTCATGCTATACCACACTTCTTATAGAACTCTTCAAATTCCTTCTTACAGAACTCTCCACCATTATCTGTCCTCAACACCTTTATCTTCTTCTCTGTCTGGTTTTCCACTAAAGCCTTAAATTATTTAAATCTATGAATGAATTGAGATTTATTCCTCAAGAAATATATCCATGTATTCCACGATAATTCATATATTAATGAAAAATAGTACACAGACAGTGATGGAACCAACAAAGGTCCAAACACATCACTGTGCACAAGCTCTAATATCCTGTTTCCCCTCTTAGCACCAAAAGGAAAACTCACCCGATTCTGCTTCCCATATACACAATTTTCACCAAAATCAAAATCTAGAGAGAAATTAGACATAGCTTCTACCATACCATTTACATGCAGTATCCGAAGTCCCTTCTCTCCAATATGTCCGAGCCTTTGATTCCATACCATGGTATTTTCTCCAGAGACCATTATGCTTTCCGCTCCACTTTCAGGAACCATAGAAATTTTGCACACATAAATAACAGTGATACCATGAAGCTTGTATAGAGTTCCAACCTGAATTCCCCACATTAATACCAGTTCTCCCCAAACCATCTTGTAGGTATCTTTCTCGAACATTGTTTTTACAATTGCATCATCCATCTTTCTTACAAAAATCAGATTTTTGGCCAATGCATGAATACTTAAAACACTAGGAAGTGCTCTAATCCTTCCACCTTGTAGCTTCAACTTGAATTTTCCACATCCAACAATTTTGGACTTCCTATCATCCCCTAAGGAGACATCATCACCATCATACTTCTCATACTCGTAGAACCACTACCTTTAGGGAGTGAAGTGAAAGGATGCACCTAAGTCAATCAACCATGCCTCATGATCTACATGTGTATTTGAGGAAGAAGCCAAATACACATCCCCACTTTCATCCGAGGTGGTTTTTGCCTTTGTAGAAGAAGCCTCATCAAATCCCTTTCCTTTCTCAGGAGCTTTAGATCTGCATTCCTTTCTGTAGTTCCCTTCCTTTTCACATTTCTAGCACACCTTTACAAACTTTCAAGGAGATTTAGATCTCCCTCTAGATTTAGATCAACCACTAAAAACCTTATTCTTTTTTTTATTCTGGGAACTTCCTCATCCAGATAAGGCATCTCCATTCTGGCCCTCCATATTTCTCCGTCTCATTTCCTCCGAAAGAAAGTTTGAGACAATGTCATCAAAATTCAAGGTAGTTGTATTGATACCTATTGCAATAACCAGACTATCCAATGAATATGGTAGAGAACAAAACAAACTGATGCACTTATCTTCATCTGAGATCTTAATATCAACAAATAACAACTAGCATACCATAGTATTGAAGGCATTCAAATTCTCTATTACCGAGTCTCCATCTTTCATCCTTAGGTTAAACAGGTTTTTCCGTAGGAACAATTTATTCACCAAAGACTTATATTGCTACAAATTCCCTAGCTTGTCTCAAAAATCCTTCATCGTAGCTTCCCTAGATACATTCAACAATAATGAATTTTATACACACAACCGTATTATGTTCCTTGCCTTCCGATCCAGCTTCTTCCAGTCTTCATCTAACATTTCCATTGGTTTAGTACCTAGATCTACTGTGAACCACTGATATTTATCCACCAGCAGATCCTCCATCTTGAGCTTCCACAAATCAAAACTTTGACCACTAAATTTATCGATCTCTATCTTTCCACTGCTTGCCATCTTCTTTCACTAAAATAATCAATCTCGCAGATCTCGCACTGAACATGGTCTACCACAAGCCTGAGTAAAAAATTCCTTAGTAGCAAAGGCATCCCCTTGAAGACGAAACAACTCTGATACTAAATGTAGGGTTTAACCGTATAAAAAAATTATCTGCAAACGTATACTAAAAACAAAAAATAAACAATAGCAATAGCATAAAACATAAAACATATATACACATATATTTTCCCCTAGATGCCAAATCAAGACTACCAGCTTGATTTTTCATTATATTCCTTTTAGTGTTACAACACATATATATACATGTCAAAGCATGCATAAACCCCAATCCATTAACCCTGGATTAGAACATAATCATAGTTCCCTTGAATGGATCTACAAAATACTATGGGCCGAAAACGATCATGCCCCAAAACCATGTGCAAACCCATGCACAAAACCATTAGTGGATTTTTTAGGTCTAAAATGGGCCTCCTAAGAAAATGAACAAAAAAAATGAACTTTATAAGAACCAATAGGAATCAAGATGATGATGTCAACCATGGGGGACAATTCACCATTTTTCAAGTAAAAGGGTAAAAAGATGAAAAAATAATAAAATAATAAGACTAATTTTTCAACTTATCTCCCAAGTTTTTACTCAAATTTCAAGCAGGAATACTCGCTAGATGCAAAATCTAATTCCTCATCCAAAGTGTACCCATGTTTCATACTTTTGATGGACCATGCTACATGAAAAAAGAGAAATACATGAAAAAACGTGATTGCAATCACGCTTTTCATGTATTTCTCATTTTTCGTGTAGCAGGGTCCATTTAAATTATGTAACATGGGTACTCCTTGGATGAGGAATTAAATTTTGCATCCAATGAGTACTCTTGCTCAAAATTTGAGTAAACACTTTGACAGATAAGTTGAAAATACGAGTTGAAAATGTAGCATTTTCTTTTTCCCATCTAAAATTTTATTATGTAATCAAATATTATTTTATTATTTCAACTATTATTATATAATCTCCTTAGGAGGTCCATTTTAGAACTCAAAATTCTCCTAATGCATAGGTGGGTCCGCCCACTGAAAATAGCGTCCAAAAAATTTTGGGGAAGGAAATGATCATCCACACAAACCACTGACCTTTGTAGTTCATATAGACACAAGGGAAGTTTCAGAACAATCACCATCATAAGTGGTCCATATATTTGCAAAATTTTCATTTGAACATCAAGTACAAGAAATGCATCACTAATAATGTTGCAGAATGCCTTAGTCGACCACCGATCATGGCGCTAACCACCGTTCTCAACTCTTGTGAGCACAAGACTTCTGATTGACCTCTTTTGTACAAGAGCAATCTAGAATTCGTCCACACATACAAGACACTCTTGGTAGGTACGGAAGTTCCAAATTTTCACCTCCAGGATTCACTGCTATGTCACCTAGGACACCTTTGTGTTCCTTCAAGCGAGCATGCCAAGATGATTTTGGAAGTGCACTACAGTTGGGTCATTGGGAATTTTAGGGTCGAGAAAACAATGGCAGTAATATAGAATTATTTTTATTGGGCGAACATTTGAGAGCATGTCAGGAAGTACATCATATCTTGCACTACTTGCACCATCGCCAAACCAACCATCAAGAAGCAAGGCCTCTATACTCTGCTACCTACCCCTAGTCAACCTTGGGAATCCATATACATGGATTACATATTGGGATTTCGTTCTACTAAGCATGGAAATGTATTTTTTTTCATGGTCGTCGACAAATTTTCAAATAAGGTCAGTATGGTGGCCTGCAAGAAGAATATCAAAGTAGAAGCCACTGCTAAACTCTTCTTTGAACGAGTGTGGGTGAAATTTGGGATCCCATAGTCTCTCATGTCAGATTGGGACAATAGTTTCCTCAACACATTTTGGTGCAACCTCTGGTCAATGTTGGACACCAAGGTCACCAATTCCACAACTTTACATCCCCAAACTGATGGCCAAACAGAGGTCGTCAACAGGATGATCATACACATTCTGCACATGTATAATTCAACACATCCACATACATGGGATGAGAACCATACATATGTACAACACAATTATAATTGGGCTCTCCAAAATTCAACCAACCACAGCCCCGTTCAGCTGGGCTTGGGATTCCAGCCACTATTTCCCATTGATGTAGCCATGCCATTTGCAGCTACTCAGGCCGATTCGGCTCATGTCTACTCTGAGTCTGACAAAGAGAAAAAATTCATTGAGCACATTCAACACATCCTCCAGTAGGTTCATGACATATTGGATAAATATAATTCTAAGTACAAGAAACAACATGATCAACATCAGGTATCACACAACTTCTAGGTGGGCAACAAAGTGTGGCTACATTTTTAGAAGGAGGGTCTTGTTGGACCCCACAGCAAGCTTTGACCACTCCGATGTTGGTCGTACTACATCAATAAGGCTGTAGGGGCCAATTATTTCGAGCTCAATGTTACACCATTCCTTGGTTTGCACCTAGTGCTTAATATGGACTGCCTTCGACCCTACTTCCCACCTCTACTATACACCTCTGACATTGCATAACAACTCACACCAAAAAAGTTAAACCCAGACTGCAATTAACAGGACACCATGTATCGTATCATGGAAATGCAAATTAATAACACTTGCCAATATAATATCCAACTGTATCAGGTTTTCAAAGCTAGCCAAATCCTACACCAAGGCAAGTCGTTCACCAGGGACCAAGTTCAACAGAAGTTTCCTCATCTCATGGAGGAATTTAATGCAATGGGGAAAATTTATTCCTAAGGGGGGAGGAATGATCCACGTGGATATTCGTGGCCACCAACCTATTACACTTGGGGCCCCACCATTGCTTCTTTTAATTTTTTAGTTTCCTTAATTTTAGCAAAATTTACTATTTTTAGCAGTTTTTTGGGTCCTGAACTTCTTGAGCCATTTTGAGGCCCTAAATGACATTTTTTGTTAAAATTGAGAGAAAAATTGATGTTCCTTTGATGTTTCTCAAATAAAATTTTTTATTCCTTGTATAGATATTTCTAACGAGGTACTAAGCATGTCAAACAAATATTGCATGCCAAAGTTGCATCCTCGAGAAGTTAATGTACCAATTTACCCAAACAGGGCCCATACTTTTGGTGCTTCATCTCCTAGGGTTAGTTTTTTCATGTTTATGATTTTCCATTGTTTCTCAACAATAAATAGGCCCTCGATCCTCATTTTAATGTAGTTCAAAGGCCTGTAGTTTCCTCATCTCTTGTTAGAGATAAGCTACCAGCGCCCTAGCTAGTTATTTCCATTATGTCTGTAAAAAAATTTTAGTTCTTTGATATTAATGAAATGAAGTATTATTTCCGCTACATGTTTGTACTTATGGTTATATTTGTATTCTATTATGTTCGCGCATATGTTCAGATCAGTCACCATGGAACTGTTGATGCTATTCTTTTCAACATGTTGTCAAGGGTGTATGACTGGTTATGTGTTGTTCACAATTATGTATTGTCCTTACATGCTTGCTTACATGTTGGTACATGATTGTACATGCATTTATTGTTTATGCTAGGTTACCTATTGTTCATGCTTGTATAGTGTTTGTGTATTCTTTCTTATTGGTGGTAGGTCTAGGTGAGGTGGAAGATGGTTTTTGGGCTGAAGGAGTGGCTAACTAGTGCTGCTACAGGATGTCCTTTAATGCTACAAGAAATAGGTTGAGGGAAGTCTGAGGCCAAAAATTATGGAAAATGGGGTAGGAAAGGTGGAATTAAGGTGGAACTAGGTGGATGGAAGGTGGCCAAACCCTTGGCCAAGCTCAAAACTTCTTACAAATCCCATCTTCAACTTCTAGGGTTGCTCATGGTGTTGTCATGAAAATCTCAAAAACAAGGCTGAAGGAAATTGTGGAAATTAGGTTGGTGAAGAAGAAGAAATGGAGCTAGGGATGATGGTGGAGTCCTCCTCTACTGCTTTACTCAAACTTGCAAGAAAAATACTTGTGCATGGAGGTAACATTGACAAATCTATGATGAAGAAGACGGAAAATATGAGTTTAATTTGATAAGGAAAACTAATTATGCATTGAAATAGAAACCTAAATTAGTATTCTCAAAATGTTCATGATAACTACATCAACCTACCTATCCTTTCCAAGAAATCATAAACTAAAAATAAATTTGGGGCCTGGGGTGAAGATCTACCCTCCTCAAGCTCCAATAAAAAAGGTGAGAGAGGGAGGCTTTGACACACAACTTTTGGAGTTTATATGCTACTATACCATGATCTACAAAATCCTAACTACAACAACATGAAGTGGAAGCAACCTAAAAAAAATAAAATGAAATGTAAACAAACTAGATAAAACTCATGAAGTAAACTAGCTATAATGGCATAAAAATAAACATAGATACACAAGAGAGATATTGAGGCCAATGGATTGGGCCCTAACCCACAAGATAAACTCTTTTAAACTAAAACAGTGAAGGAAAAACTGAATAGTCATTTTATTGTAGAAATAGTTTCATTACATAACCATGAAAGTCTCAAAAGTCTATTACTAAAGCTAAGAGTCTACTATCTTTCTCCAAAATTTGAATCTTAATGAGCTCTTGCTCTGCTCTATTTAACCTAAAGGGTAGCTACCAAAAACTCCCTAAAAATTAGGTGAAGTGTCCCCTTTGACTACAACAAAACTGGAGCTTTGGTTCACTTGATCTCCCACTTGCTCAATTTCCTTTGATTTTGAGTTGTTGGTGCAAATCTTGAGGATCCCTTGTTGCCTTTAGGAGTTAAGGAGCTAGAAACCCTCCTATGATCTCTAATTTTTGTCTAATTTGAGATTTGGTTACATAACATTCAACAAAAATGCCATATATTTGTGATTATCATGCATTTAAACCATATTAGGCATTAGAAGTATGACAGGCCTTAATCACCATATACACTAAGCAACATATGACCGTAATTTAGTTAAATGTGAGAAAGAGAGACTAATAAGGCTAAATTTTTTACAATTAACCCATCCAATTATACCTAATGATTTTGCTTATTATCACCCCCAACCAAATCATTTCTCATCCTCTGAGAAACTTAGTCCTCCTCCTTCATCTCTTTCACTAATTTAGTAGCCCCTCTGACCTCCCAAGGAAGAAGTGAAGGAATTCCTTTAGGAGGTTAGAATCCAACATTCTTTTCTGCCTCTTCCCATTCTTTGTTTTCTTCATCTTTGTCTTTCCCATCACCTAGTCCCAGTAAAAATGGTGGACTGAGTTTCAAACCAAGCCATTGTATCTTCCTTGTGTGCATGACCCTCTTGTACACTGGTTCCCTTTCTAGGGAACTTCTCAACCTCTCTTGGGTATGATATTCCACATTTCTAAGATTAAGAGGGAGGAAATTCCATATTCTTTGGCTTTCCATTACACATTTATCTCCCAAGTTCTTGTGTGTTGATGTACTTATCTGCAAGGTTGGTATCATTTTCTATCATGAGGTGATTGTTGATGACTCCCCTAGGGCTGAATAGTTATGCCCTTACGTGTAGAGGCTCTATGTTTTCTCTTCTCCCCACCCTCTTTACTTCCTCTTCTCTTGATTCCTCATTGACCATCCAAGAGGCTAATTTCATCAAATGCATATCTCCCAACCTACTGTTAGGATCCCAAATGTTTAAGTTTTTCAAAAAAATATTGTTCATGTAAAATTATGCCATCTTGGCATTGTCTCCCATGCAAGATTGATTGAAAAAGAAAATGAATTTCTTTCAGTTTTGAAAATTTAAGGACCCATGAGAGGCTAATGTTTTTATATTAAATTGTAGCCATGGTTCTTTGAGGTAGATGGCATAATATTTTGAAGGAAATATATGTTGGATGGCCTCCATACACAAATATTCCATGGTGGAATTTTTTTTGTCTTTTTGCTGAAGTTGAATTTGCAATCTTGCATTTTCTGCATGTATTTGGTGAAGTTGTTTCTTCAACATGGATTCTCTGAGTCTAACATAAGACAAATCCTTTCCCATTTCAGTGACCTTATTCTTTGTAATTCCTATGTCATGAACACCCTTTGTTGTGGCAATTTTCATCCAATGATGAGTGCACACTCTCTCTTGTTCAAGTTGATAAAATAAGGAGATTGAGAACTTCTGAGGAATCATTTTGACTCCTTCAATAAATGTATAGTAAGAACTGATATTTTTTTGAGGGCTATGGTGTGAAACTGCTGATATGTCTTTAGGGATAGATTTTGGGGAGGTAGGCTCCTCCTTTTTCTCCTTCTATTTCTATCCTTTGGCATATTTCCCTTTAACTTGTGCTTCTTTCTCCACTTCTTGGTCCTATTTACCATCCATGGGTTCCTTATCTCCTTCCCCCAAGGTTTCCTACTTTGTTTCTATCACTATTGGAGTTTCCTATACAATAGATAGAGTTTCCTATAGAAAACTCTTTTTTTCTTGTAGAAAACCCTCCCTTTCTTTGTTTTCCTTCTTTTCTATATTTTGAGGGTCTGTGGGGGTTGGTAGTGTCTCCTCTTATAGATAAAAAGTGTCCTCTCAAGTGAGGTGGCCTATTGAACATTCCCCTCTTCCAATATTATCTCACCTTCCTTTTTGGGTGACTCCTTAAGGATTATAGGGTTGCTGGTTGGAGTCTGTGGATTCCCTTGCCTTAACCTTGCACTCTTTCTAGTCCTAAAGTACATGGGGGTTTGTCTCTTTCATTTGGCCTTCATTGGTGTTCTCAAAGTGGCTAAGGTAGCAAAAATTTCTTTCTCTGATATCTCAGGTGATATGATGGTTTGATGAGGAGAGGTGTCAGTGCCTAGAATAGGGTCTAATATTTCCTCCTCACTATCTTCTCTTTCTTATTCTCTTTTGTTTCTTCCTCCTCTATTTCCCTCTTTTTATTATTCTTTCCCCTCCTTATTTTCTATGGTTTTGTGTTTTATGCTTCAACCTCCATCTCTTATTATTCCTCACCTTATCCTTTAGTCTCTTCACCCTCCCCTTATTATCATTCCATTCCCCTCTCTCCAAGACTAGAGGTAGAGTTTTTTCTAGTTTGGGTGGAAATGAAGGCTTCCCTATCCATATCTATGAATGTGGACTAGGTTACAGGGAGGTTCAATCTGTTTAGAGGATCATTCACTATCATCTAGATGAGGCCATGGTGAGCTAAGAGTTGGTACTTCTTCTCCCTCACCTTTTGGCTCATGTTTCTAATTGAATGTAGGAGGAAATATGGAATGCTTAATCTTTTTTCTAGAGGGATCTATCCTTGAAATCTAAGTTCATTTAACAACATGAAGTGTTATCCATAAAACACACGAAGTCTTCCCTCATAGAAAATGGATTTCATAATGTGGAACACTACTTCATCCCAAGGGTATGGAAGACTTTCTCTTGTCACTCCATTTTTTTCTTCAATGAATTATTATCCTCGCAGAAAGAATCTCTTTTAGATGTAGTGTTAGAGACCCTATCTTCCCTATTCCACTTGACTGCTAAGGGAAAAGTGGTGATTCTGGTAATTAAATTTGGTGTAATTGTGATGGCTAGGCCTCTGACCATAGTGGTGGCCCTCTCATATGTTTGTGAATGCAAGGCCACTGCTAATTCTTGAGCTACCGCCTCATCAAATCCCTTGAGGAGATCGAAGAATCCTAGCCACTGATGGTTCCTCAAAATTTACACCACCTGGGGCCACAATTTGATCCTCTTGATATTTGTAGGCTCCCTTCTCTTAAATTTCCCTCCCATTTTTTGGTTGTGCTAAGAAGGTGGTTGAATGGTTTTTTATAAGAATTATTGGTGATTTTCAGCCTTGGAGATTATAGTTTTAAATAAACTAAGACTACCTTGATTCAACCTCTTAAATTTTTAACTAATGTTGACTGTGTATAATTTTTATCGAAAATTCTCAAATTTGGGGAGTGAAAACCACTTACCTCTGACCTCTGGTGTTTTTTTCTTGGGAGATGGTGGTAATAGGAGCTAATAGTAGCTATGAGTGTCTCTTATTTGCACTTGTGATCACTCCTGAACCTTCTGTGAAGTTTCCTATAGCAACAATAGTTTCCTGTAGCACGGGGTTTGCATGAAGACTCGACCTTGGTTTGAAGTTCTTAGATGGCTCCTCTGACTTTCATTGATCCAAATGCTCTCAAAATTATAAATGAAATGAGAAGAATGAACCAAAACTTCCCTTTATGGAAACTAGAATGTATTTGGAGTGGAGTGATGACTTGGACTGTGGCACGAGTTTTCCTTTTTTGGACCATTGGACCCACTCCACTTAATCATTCCATTTGCCACAAAATCACCTCCATGTACTTGTGAACTGAACCTTAACTGATTTTATTACCCAGGTGTCATGCACACTCAAATTCTCATTTATTTTAACTTCACAAGGGTGGCCAAGTTAACTAGCCACTTTTTTTCCTTTTTAATCTCTAATTCTCTACATTAATTAATTTTCATCAAATTGAGTGCATAACAAGAGGGTGAAGGGCCATAACTAAGCCTAAAAATTTCTCAAGAGTTGCAGACATTATTTGATGTAGGGAGATGGAGTTTGGTGATAGCCATGACTCTCTTTCTCTTCGTTGTATTTGTTTTTTTGTATTTTTTGAGTGAGGAACTTATTTCTAAGTGAGATGGTTAACATTTATATTTTATTTTTCTTCTTTCAGGTGCTGCATGGAGGTCCTCAGGTTCTCTTGTTGGCATTTTCACCTCCTGGAGTTTGCTGGTGCTACTTTCAAACCATCTCCATCAATTTATTCCTACTTTTTCATCTTGTTGTGCCATGTACAGGATTGCTACAGAAAGTGATCAACTTCCTGTAGCAGTCTCCTCTCTGCTTCTTTGGAACTCCATATTGCTGAGAAATGAAGGGAAATAGTGTGTAGAGGTTAGGGATGGAGATAAGGAGTGATTTGAGAGATGGAGAGGTGAGGGTAGATGCCCCATGTCAATATGTAGGTGAGCTTGCTGCTAGTGGTGAGAAATATGGTTTAGAGAGTGAATACTTGTGCATGGAGTGGAGTGAGGGTTATGAGTGTTCGGTATGGGAAAAAAATAAATTCTTATGCTTCTATTAAGGTTTATATTCCCTTGAGATAGCTTCCTTTCTCGCAGATAATTTTCCTGTAGCAGTTACGGGGTTTCCTATAGCACTACAATAAATCTTGTAGTAGCTAAGACATCCTGTAGCAATTACAAACATGAGAAAAAAATGCTTTTTTCTTCTTATGTGAAGGGAGAAGTGGGTGTGCAGATGCATGTTGGAGTTTCTCATGGAGTGGGTACATAGAGGAGGGAGAGAAGAGAGGAAGAAAACTGGTCCTCTATTTCTGAAGCTGCCTTTGATCAACAACCTACAAAATAGAAATAAGTGAGTGCATAACTGTGAATTTTCTTTTTCTCTTTTTCTCTTTTTCTTTTTGTTTTTTTTTCCATTTTTTTTGAAGAGAGTTGTGCTGCCTCTGTAGAGTTTTGCAACCCACAAGCCTACCTTTGGTGCCTCAAGGAGGTTTTCACCCAAGGATATTTTATTTATTCATTTATTTATTATTATTATTATTAGTATTTATTTTTTATTAGTAGTAGTAGTATTTAATTAGTTAATTATTTATTTATTTCTACTCCAGGATTACCTCAAGGAGTTTGTCGACCGTGGAGTTTCTCTTGGGTGCTTCAGAAAGGTTTTCAACCATGACTCTTTATTTTTTATTTTTCCTTTTTCTAAGAGGGGGAGGCAGTGGAAAATACTACTCCATACACACATAAGAAAAATGGACTAGCAGAAAGAATGAAAATTATGTTGGTGGAAAAGGAAAGAATAATGCTCAGTGGTGTGGTGTTAGGACAATAATTCTGGGCAGAGGAAATGGAGACTACATGTTATGGGGTTAAGATATCACCTTCATTCAAGTTGGAGGATAATACTCTGCATCAGGTATGGACTAGTAAGAAACCCTCTCTTTCACATCTGAGGGTACTTAAATGTGATTATTATGTACATGTTCCAAAGGAGAAAATAACCAAGTTCGATAGTAAATCTGAAAGGTGCATGTTTATTGGGTATAAGGATGGTTTAAAAGGTTATAGGCTCTGGAACCTAGAAACATGGAAGGTTGTTTACATCTGACATGTGGCGTTTACGGAGTTGAAATTTGTTATTAAACTTGAATTATTACAAAAGGAACCTGAGAAGATAGAGTTTCAGCTAAATGAGGAAGAATTAGACTCTACATCATAACAAGATTCAGAAGAGGGAGAGCCAAAAACTCCAACTTTGAGAAGATCAATTCGAGAAATTAGGGAGCTAGAATGGTATATTCCATTTGATTTCTGTTCATGTTTTTCTTTATATATCACTAATGATGATCCTAGAACTTTTAGGGAGGTAATGGATTAAGAGGATGGAAAACTCTGGAAGTAGGCCACAGTTGATGAAATGGCATCCTTGCACAAAAATGAGGCATGTCATCTGTAGTTTCTAGCTGGAAGGAAACCCATTGGAAACAAATGGGTGTTTAAGAAGAGTATGAATGTAGGAGGCAAGTTGGAGAAATACAAATCTTGGTTGGTAGAAAAGGGTTATTCCCAGGTGTCAGGAATTTTTTTTGGTAATATTTTTTGTCCTATTTCCAAGGTAGCTTCTATTAGATTACTTTTATCTGTTGCTTCTACATTTGATTTTGAGGTAGAGCATATGGATGTGAAGACAAAATTTCTTCACGAGGATCTAGAAGAGGAGATCTACGTGAAGCAACCTGAAGGCTTTGCGGTAAGGGTAAGAAATAACTGGTATGTAGGTTAAAAAAGTATTTGTATTGGTTAAAATAGTAACCAAGGACGTGGTATTAGAAATTATATATATATATATATATATATATATATATATATATATATATATGGGTACTTGGCTTCACCAGAAGAAAAGTAGATCATTTTGTGTATTTTAAATTAATTGGTGACCGTGTTATTTATTGGGTCTCGTATGTGGATGATATGTTGCTGGTTGGAAATGAAAAAGAAATTATCTGGGATTTAAAGACCCATTTTTCGTCCAAATTTTACATCAACGATATTGGTGCTGCAAACTATATCTTGGGCTTGGAAATTAAATGAGATGAGGGAAAGAGGAATCTCTGGTTCAACTAGAAGAAGTGTGTCAAGATAATATTGCAAAGGTTTAATATGCATGATAATAAATCGTTGAAGGTTCTTATTCTCGTAGGTGTAAAGTTATATGTTGAACAATGCCCCAAGACACATGAAGAGGAAGAGGAAATTTCTTGTGTTCCATATGGAAGCGCAGTCAGTAGCCTGATGTATGCAATGGTCTATACTAGACGAGGCATTGCAAATGCAGTAGGAGTATTGAGAAGTTTTATGTCAAAACCTAGAAAGGAGCATTGGATAGTAGTGAAGCGGGTTTTCAGGAATTTGTGTGGCATTCATGATTATCTTTTGTGCTACCAAAGAATACCAGGATTGGAAATTTTTTTGGACATCTGTGGCTTTATTGATGGATACTGGGTTGGAGATCTAGATCATTGAAGATCTATAAGTGGGAATGTGTTTAAACTATTTTGAGGAGAAGTCAGTTGGATGAGAAAAAGACAGTCTATAGTGGATTTTTCAACTATAGAGGTTGAATACATGACAAACACTCATGAAAGTAAGGAAGCACTTTGGGTGCATATATTGTGTTCAAGTATGCGGTTTTTGTAGCGAGCTATTGTGATAGACTGATAGCCAAAGTGAAATTTTCTTGGCTAAGAACCCTACTTATCATTCAAAGGAAAATTACATTGATGTTTAGTATCACTTTTTGAGAGATATGGTTCAGGAAAAAAATATGTTGCTGGTAAAGGTGGACACTTTGAAGAATGTTGCAAATGCATTGATGAATTTTTTGAACACTAAGAAGTTCTCTTGGTGTAGAGAAACAATGCGTGTTGTGATGTTGTTCTTGAGAAACAATTCTTGTTAATAGAATAGTGTGAACATTAAAGATTATGTCACAAAATGTATGTCTGTCTCTGTTTATTAAAACCTTCAAATATTAATAATATATCTCACAAATATCAAATCTTTATAAAC
>JAXQQM020071217.1:0-26097 GCA_034641835.2 Pinus albicaulis | reverse complement strand
TTCCACTCCCGATGGAAGGAAAACATTCTGGAAGTCAGGACCCAATGCCCCCAGCACCTGATGCACGACGGCATCATCACTGGGCACAGGCACGGGGTAGGTAGACACATAGTTGACCTGCGGTGGGGCAGATACAACAGGTGGATAAAAACCAGGAGGGGGTGATGGCGGACCAGTTGCCACATTAGGACCAAAGAATGACAGCTGATCAATGGTCACGATCCTTCCTTCATGCGGAAAAAAGGCCACACGAAAGAGGGAGGAGACGAGCGCTCCCATGGCATAGGTGTAATCGCGCCCCAGGAGCAGATTGAAATCCAAGGGGCCTGGAACAACCATCACGTCCATATGGACGGTTTTCCCTCCTAAAGTAACAGGTAACCTTGGAAGGATCCCCAACGGTTGACTCGTCCTTCTGTTAAAAGTGAGAGATTCTGCGTAACAGGCGCAAGCGGCGGCGAACCGAAAGCTTGCCAGGTAGTTGAAGACAGAATACTAACAGAGGCACCTTCGTCTATAATGGTGCTGGGTACAACCAGACCAAGAGCCTGTACTGTGATCTCGAAAGGCACATAAGACGGAAGGCGCAATCCTGCAAATCGATTCCAGTCAAAGGAAGCGACCAAACTACTCGGAGGGGCTACCATCGACAAGCGAAGGTCTTCCCCTGATGTTACGGTAGAAGAAGCCTCCTCCATGACCTCCATCTCGAAGGCGGGAGGAATATCCTCCGTAGCCTCCATCATGGGAGGTGGAGGAGGGGCTTCTTGAAGTACAGGGACAGGAGAATCTTTCTCCAAGTCTGAAGAATCTGAAGAGACCAGAAGGACATGAGGGGTGTGAGATCCACTCTCGACAGAAAAGACCTGGTGCACCGCGGACGGGGCCAGTTCAACCGATCCAACGACCAATGGTTGGTCGGGGACGGATCCGTGAATTTGAATTTCTGGGGGAGTGGGATCGACCAAGGATGACTCTTTACCAATCATAGGATCAGCTGGTAGAGGACTCAAAGAAAGCCGATTATAACCAGGTGGAAGGCGTGGTGTAGAACCGACTGGGTTGTCCAAGACTCGCTTGGCTTCATCCATATAAGGACAAAGGTGAATGGCATGGTGCCCTTCACACAATTTACAGGGATTGGTGATCTTCTGGGGGAGTGGGATCGACCAAGGATGACTCTTGACCAACCATAGGATCGGCTGGTAGAGGACTCACATAAAGCCGATTATAACCAGGTGGAAGGCGTGGTGTAGAACCGACTGGGTTGTCCAAGACTCGCTTGGCTTCATCCATATAAGGACAAAGGTGAATGGCATGGTGCCCTTTACACAATTTACAGGGATTGGTGATCTTACCCTGCTTCTTAGAGTCCTTATCAACAGCAGCTGAAGACGTGCCCCCAACTTGACTCCCAGAAGCCAAAGGCAACGGTGGGCAGCCGTTGGACCATACTTCGAGCACCTTGGGAATGCCAGGGCAGTCTCGAAGAAGATGGTCTCCCGTGCACAACATGCACGGGAACTTGACTTTCCGAGGAGGGTTGGAAGGACTATCGAGAGGAGATTCCTTAGGGATAGTAGATGTACATTTAGCCTCTCGCTTATCGGACTTCTTCTTCTTAGTCTTCTTCTTCTTCTTCTTAGCCACCTGGTTACTCGAATCCAGGCTTTCACCAGGCGAAGTAGAAGATGAGGACGCAGAAACAGGCGAAGAAGGGGAGAGGTCCACCTTGGAATCAACATGATGTTGTTCCGTCGGAGGAACTGACTGAACAATAACGGAGTTATTCGGGACAATAGAGGTTGAGAACAACCAAACAGGCAACCCAACAGTTAACCCAGGAAGGGACAACGTCGCCATGTAAGGAGCACCAACATTCCCAAAAGGAGGAAAATGACCGTGGAGTCCCTCTCGTCAGGGATTCTACAGAACTCTCTGAACTCTGAAAGTTGCCATCAAACTCAAAACCACACACGGGCTGAAAATGAGTTAAGACACACGATCAAACGGTCAACAAGCAATATCTAAGCGGGCGTGTAATCGTGGGCGATTAATTTTACCACATTGGAAAGTAAGAAATTCTACCGTTTCATATTTTAAGAGTCGAGAAACAATAAAAAGATGACTCTATCTCTTTCAAAGTTGACACAAGCGTGAAAGGACAAGCGCTTGACGGTATTTTCAAGTTTAGGGAGTCAGAAAAGACCAAATGACTGCTCAGGAAAAACTAGGCACAAAGGGTGTACCAAATATCCGTGAACTGCAATATACACCTTGGTTTCAAAAACGAAACAGAAATCGACCAAGGACTTTCCGTACGTGCAGGTAGTCTCCCCGAATGCTGTGTTCGGTGTATCACGGGTATAGGGCGGCAGACTCGGCTTCCTGTGGATAAAGGATTAAAAACCTATAGGGGTCTCCCTTTATATACGCGACGGTACGGGGAGCGCAAGTCCGTACTAGAGCTGTCTAAAGCCAACAGGCGAACGACAGCTGCTAGGTTTAACGACGCCGGAACACGTCTCTAGCCTAGACCTTCTAAATATGTTTCGTTAAGTTCCAATGCTGCCTTAGGTTAATTGAATAAATTTTACAGTTGATCTTCAATTAAGTTTCAATTTCCAGGCCCTATCGTATGTAGTGTCTCCTAAATGCAAGCTATATGCCACGGTGCAACATTTCGTTCGATGAAAACTAGTTAAATGAGAGTTGAGAGATTTTATACAAACAAAATGAACGGAATACAAACAAGAATATCTCTAATGCAACTAATGCAATTGCACACTTTTCATTCAAACACTAATCACTAGCAATATGGAAAAGATCACAATTTGCACTAATTTAACAAAAGCAAAAGAGATTATATATTTTTTTTCGATTTTCAATGTTTAATGGCTAATGTGCATTGAAAACAAAAGGAACAATTTGAGAAATGATATCTAAGAGAGCGAAGCAAACAACATTCACTCAACGAAGCAAGCAACCAAATCTCTAAATCGACCCAAAGTCCCTCAAAGCAAAGAAAGACTTGAAAACTTCCGATGGACCATGTGATCTAGGTCCAAAGCAAGGCAAACGAATTCTGAATGAAGGAATGAACAATCACTCAAAAGACGTAGCAAAACAATCAAAGACTGGTAAGAGAGCGTGGAGAATCAATCAACAAGTTGACAGGACAATCCGAACACCAAAACACCAAAGGAGGGCTCGATACACTAAGCCACTAGATGCCCTAGGGCTCAAATCGTGAAATCGATAGACAGAGGCAAACAACCAAAGGATAGCGGTGAATTCCAGTCAAACAAGACTCCAACACACTCAGACAATCAGAAAATCAAGAAGAAAAGTATTGGTCAAGCTCAGAAAGCCAAAAAATGAAGAAACTCAAAAACGTCACAGGGGTGGCGCGACTGTGGCCTTGAAACTGGCGCCAGAGGCCGATTGGCGCGAGACAGACAAATGCAACAAGCGCCAAGTGGCGCGACTGTCGGGTTAAAACCCGCGCCAGTCGAGTTCTTCAATAAAAATTAAAAACAAGCTACTCTGAAAGTAGACCAATACAAGCTAAGCAAACCAAGAAGCTAAAATAGTGAAAGAATCCAACCCAGAAGGTTCATCAAGCAAGGAGAAACAATCAAAGCGAACCAATCATAAACGGGACAAGAAAAACCGGACGATCCCCAGCGGAGTCGCCAATTTGTTGAGGAGGTAAATCCCCTCTGCGGACAGAGGCGATCCCTACTAGCCCAGCAGGGGTCTAGCAACAAACAAACAATGCTATGACGCAAGCTCCTAGTTACGAAATGAAAGACTTGGGGTAAGAGCCTACCTAGATTCCAATGCTAGATCTGAAGAAGAAGATGTCCCCGTCCTTCAGCCCTGGCAGATCACAATCCTTCCACGATCTCCGTGGATGAACACCTGCACACAGAAGAAACGAACAGATACATGCATAGGAACCAGCATACGTAACTAAACATCGGTCAGAAAAGATGTTACTCGCATTAACATGATGGAAAAAGGAGTGGAACCATAATCATAGTCATCTATTAAAATGATAAACAAATAGAAGTTACAACCAAGTTCTGACGTCGCAGCTTCCTTCGAACGGGTCTCCGGTTGTCCACGTCTCGCAAAGCTCGCCAAGGAAAGGGAAACCTCTCCAGAGTCTCGTAACAATGGTCTCCTCGCTTGAATGGGCCTTAAGGGAAAGAAGAGATTCTTTACAGCACAAAGGCACTTGGGAATAGGGAGATGCAAAGCTTCAGCACTTCAAGACTAGCTTGCCATGGATCTGAGCAGGCTTTTATAGATGGGGAAGGAGGGAGTTGGGATCCCTATTATTATGGGATTGGCCCTATCAAAAAGGAAGGTTCCATAGAAGGTGGCAAAACTACTTCCCTTCCATAGAACTCCCGCAGTCAAACCTCCCAACTCAAGATAGGCAATGGTTGTGAGTTTGTTTGAACTCAACTTCCACCATCCATATTTAAAAAACAGTCCCTAAAATGGGTGGCGCGATTGCTGCTCTATGACAGAGCGCCAAGTGGCGCGACCTCTTTACAGGATTTCCCTGAGTGGCGCGAGTACTGAACTGTCTACCCGCGCCAATGCAAAAAGAGCTGGTTTTCATGGATTTTGCAAGGAGATGTCTCAAGGGGAAATGAAGCTCATACTCAGAGGGATGCATTGATGATGTTTTCAAGGCATGACAGTGTTCACAGGTCACATAATGGGTCCTCCATTGTGCGGGACGGGGAATGGTAAGGACGGTGACAAATTACTGTGTAACACACATGTTTTTCTTTTGAGCAAGGAACAAGAGAACACAGTTTAAATAGGGGATTTTGAAAAGGATCATCGCATATCCACATGTTAAAACTATTTTCTTGTTCACTTTTTGTTCAAACATATCCAACCCTAAGTGAAGTAAAGACATCTAAAACTAACTTAGCAAAGCTCACTAAATTTTCCCGATAGGAGCCACAAAAGAATTTATAGTCTAAGTTAGGACCAAGGGGGTAAGCATCCAATAAGCCACTTTGGTAATTATTCATCTTGAAACATAGAAGTTTAATGTTTAGGGAACTTTCAAATCTACCTATCAGCCCACGGAAAAGAAAACTTGAGTGCAGAAGAGACTCGATTCAGAGGGGGTTAGGCTTAAGGCGAGTGCATGCGGTATCAGTTGGGGCTACTTGAACCAAATGATACTCTATACTGTCAACTAAATTACTAAGAAGCCCAAAAATCTAACATTGACGTGGGATAGCAGTGCTTAGTTGCCAAAATTAGGTCATCTTGTCCCTATAGGTGACGGTGCAGGCACCACTAGATCCTCTACCCTTACCTTGGTGGATTTTCTTTGGCTGATTGGGGGCGTCGCTAGTTATTTTGGGACGTTGTGCATGGCATTCGTAAGATATCTTCTCAAGGCCCAGTTACATTTGAGTGTGTGAGGGCGATTAGGTATTCTAGGATTTGAGTATCATATGAAAACAACAAAAAAACCATATTTTTTTATTGACTAATCACATAGGATTAATCTAAACGGAAAATTTATTTTATTTTCGATTTGTTTTATGTGTGCGATTGGATTTCTGCTTTAATGATAGTCTCTATCCTCTCAAATATTTCCAATACCTTGCTTAGTTGACGCTAGAATGGACCCAATGGGACCTCATCGATCTAGACGTCTTTTTGACCTCCCCACATTACCGGGAGGGGTTCTAGGTCTTTCACCATTTAGGCATAAAATATGGAACACTACCACCCTTATTGGTTCATCTTTAGTTGGGAACCCTAGTTGGTCTCGCAAAGCCACACCAGTGAACAACCCCACAAGGTCACCACACAGCACTCCTCCCACAACCCCTAGCAGGTAAAGGACTGCTACCCATTTGGGAAGCCAAGTGAACGCACAACAGGGTACATCATAGAAAAACCCTATTCCTAACAAGAACATTGTTTTTTCATGAGTCACAATGGATACAACCTCGCAGTCACCTTTTCTAGCTTCGTTAAATCTACCATATTTAACCAAGTTGAAAAATGACCCCATTGCACACAACCCCATATGGCCTCCCATGCCCACGAAGTTCCCTTCAGACATTCCAAAATTTGAAGGGAAGCAAGTAGAATGGGAAATCCTTTTATGAATTTCCCCCTTTGGTGTTTGTCGAACAACATCGTTGATGATACTATTCGACTAAGATTGTTTCAACGCACTATAACCAGAGTAACACAAAATGGTATATGGAGCATCCCTCTGCTACACATGGAACCTTTACTATATTCCTGACCTATTTTCAGTTACCCATTCACCATGATTCCGGAATGGAGTTATTGACCCACTTTAGGCAAACCCCCATCATCCATATCTCGGACTATCTCCACGAATGGCGGAGAAGTCATAGTTTGTGAAAAGCCCAGATTTCAAAAGATGTGGCACAAAAAAAGACCATATCTGAAGAGGACACCATCAGTAAGGCCCAACAGCTCGAGCTAATCTATACGTAGTCAGGGTATATTTACAATATCCTGCTGAATGCCGCGTGCCTGCAAACTTACAAAAAATTTCCAGGAACGTTGAACTCTAGAGATGGTTTAATTGGGTCATTGACAGACAATCACCTAAGTAGCAATTTTGAATACCTTGGTTACATGTATGATTCTACCTAGAACATACCACAACCCAACTACAAAATTCATCACATTCATCGCAAAATTTGACAAGTAGGGCATCATTGTATCACCATCAACATGGAGGAACCTATCCTCTAGCTCAGGGGACCCAGTACACAGATAGACATGCCGATAGAAGAGCTCGCCCCCAATAGCCATTTACAAACCATGGACCGCAATACGCCCAATACCCAGCACAAGAACTTCCCAAGCAGAATAATGCACAGGTGAACTTTGTGCAACCCTCCCAAAACCAAATGCACCAACCATATAACTAGGAGAACCCAAATTATCCTCCTAACGCAGTTAAGAAAAAAGGAAAAAAAAAGCCTAAGGGAAATCTTGGATAGGGGAGAAACAATCAGTAATTCCCTCCGTGATCTTAGGCTGGAGGCAACTCCAATCGAAATCAAAACTAGGAGCCAAGAAACTCCCAGAGGCAGAAAAAAGGCAAATTCTTCGGATAAAAAACCCTTCTTCGATATGTGGTGAGAATAGCCATTACACTCACCACGACCCTGACCTCCCTGAACTGAAGAAGCTATAGAGTAATCGTGGACAGGGGGGATCCTCCCAGCAGACAACAGTCATGGAGGAGACTTCCCCCCATTAAGGGACAGTTAGCACACAACAAAAAACCCCCAACGATTTGGGAAAAAATGTCCACGAAATTTACATGACTAGTGAAGAAATGTTTTTTAAGACACAGAATAAAAATTACAACACCCCAGCAGACACCAATGTATCAAGGGCTAGTAGCAGTGCACCAACAACACCTTTGAGCATATCAAAGGTTCCTATTGAACCTTTGCAAAAAATTGGTAAGGGACAAACTAGGGAGGCAGGAAACTATTCCAAAACAGCCCATAACTATAGCATTGAGGATAATCTATCTCAATATCCCACCGCTATGTCAGCTCTCAAGGTGTTACATTCATTTCCAAAGCAGCAGAAAGCCTTACTTTCCGCATTAGGCACCATTGACCCTAACGATTCGCGCCTAATGGATTTTGATTTAGATAAAGCCACCCCTAAGCTTCCTTCAATGGTTTCCTTCCATATACCAATGTCGGTCTAACGCATTACCATTCACCAATGCATCATTAACAAAGGTGCATTCACATGCATCATGCCAAAGAATTTTTGGCAAAAGTTAGGGTCTCTCGAACTAAAGTCATCAGAGATCACGCTTAGAGCATAAGATGGTTTCCCTTCATCCCCTGTCGGTCTCTACCAAAACGTCCTGGTCTGCTTAGCCAGAAATATGGTCCTTATAGAAATTTAAGTCTTGGATGCCCAATTGGCCTACAATATACTCCTTAGCTGAAATTATATGTATGCCATATCATCCATTACCTCCTTCGTATTCTGAACTATGATTTCCCCCCATGAGGACCCCATTGCCACTGTCAGCCAATTAACGCATAGAGAAAATCGGCCCCTAACAAATAAATATGTCATTAAACCCTAGATAGATACATCTATGGACACACTTACACGGTACGAAGAATATGGCCCCGGTTAGTTCAACCCATCATCCATCCTAGGGTCATTCCTAGGTGATCGCCTTGTTATCCTAGAGCCATCTTCTAGCATCACAGAGGCCCTAGTGTGAATGATGTCCAAATCAATCACTGAGGCTAGTCAGGACACGGATAAAAGCAGTAATGACACTGATTCCTTGGCCACGGCAACCTCCCTTGACTACGCTTCCTCCCAAACTCCTTTCCTCTACCCCCTAGTTGGTTTCATATCCTAGCAAGTATTGGCCATAGTGGTATTACCAAAGGTATCTTTCAAAATACCAGTTTGGTACCTAATTCCTCCCACTGGGATGTGAGCCATGCATATCACCTCTACAGAGTTAGTGCCCCTTATTCCTGAGGAGGCCCCACTCATTCAGGAGACTATCGCAAACATCCTTGGACAGGTAACTCCTACTGCAAAACCGATGATTATGGCCAAGACAAGAGGAAATAAGGTGGAAAGTCCCACCAAGAAATGGGAATCACCACATTGTGCCATATGTGACGTAGTATGACACCCTAACCACACCTGCCTAGAGCTAGATGAATTAAAATGACTCCTTAGCTTTGTGGTAAGCATCACGGCTCCAAGTTACCGTAAAAAGGAATCTTCCACCAAAAGACAAGGAAAAGCATTACATAACAATCATTCATGCACTATCTGTAGCAATTATTCACACTATACCCATCATTTCCCAAAGATCCCATGATATAGGGATTCCTTACATGCCATCGAGTGATCCTATCAAGAGGATCCCTCCACCCAATCTTCTGAAGATGAACCTCATGCTATTCTATACTGGCAGGAGGAACAACAGTCGCTAGAAAGACTCTCATTCATACTTCTCCCTCCTATTGAACCCTACACATTGTGCAATGAATGTGGTCACTTCATCAAGGAATGCATAGCCCTGGAACTCATCCACATATGGTGTCCTATTGAGTGCATTTATTATGTTGTTTTGTGGGCAGCGCAATTCAAATGTCCTTTATGTGCCCACAATCACATTTTATAAAATTACCAATATATCCCTCGATTCTGCTTAGCATTGGGTTGTTTTTTCTCAGCCATAGTCCACCTATCGCAAGAAGATGGTTCAGACTAGGAATCTATGAACAAATCGAAAACCCAAGAATATGTGACGAGTAGATCCATCCTCTTTCTGTCAGCTAAAAAGAGACCAACCAGGGAACCCTTAGTTACCCCCAAATTCTCTCTGCAGAGAAGATCGACATGTTCATTATGTAAAATGCCTAATCATGTGGTCACCACTTACCCTGACTTAGAAGCATTACATTGCTGGTACCCAGTCACACCACCAAGTGCAGGACGGGAACCCCATATCTAGGCTATTTTTCCTAGTGTGTCAGGGAAATCACCATGAACATCATTGTACCTATATCTTGATAGTTCATCCTCTAATTTATATGATACATACATTAGAAAAGAAATGTGACAATCTCATAAATCGGTATAGAATTTATATCACCCCCAGGCTAGCAACCCCATACCCACCTCGACATAATGGGAAAATTGGGATGGCACACAAACCAAGCATGACCCAGGTGCAACCTAGGATAACATGTAGACAATGCAACTTGATTTGCCACCAGATCAATCAATGAATAGAACTGAAGCACTTGTCAAACAATTTTCGCATAGTCTCTTCTCTCCCATAGAAAATTCTCTCTAACCAAGAGAAAATCACGCATACTTATTTCCTGATTTGTTCACACTTTCATCATACAATTAAATGTGAAAATATCCTAAATCTTAGAGTGGAAAGAGCAGTGTTAATTATATGCTCCCTAAAAGATATAGACACACCCATGCGAAAAACTCGGAAATGGAAGCAGAAGCTCTCATCTTCTACAACTAATCCTTTCCAAGCATCCATGTCTGGGAAAAAGACTAGTGTTGATTCCCACACAATCTACTAAGTTGGAACAGTGGTACCATGCACCATTTTCACTGGCCATAACAACATACCAAAGGTATGCCGACTAATGGAGACAATTAGGCACCTCTGCACCAGGCACAATTTCCACCAACGGGAAATTACCCATCCTAACGATAGATCTAGACTTGTGCTCACACACGCTCCCATCATGGAAATTCCCCCCAAGCCACAATACACCTACCAAGGAAAGGGGAAATTGGTTGCCTCATCCTCTTGAGTTACCACGCACATTGATTACTGCAGATGGTTTGATAGAGTCTTTGGCCCAAGGTCACCATGAAGCAGTAATCAACATCACTGTGTTCAATGCTCCATAACGCCTAAGGGAAGTGCCACACATTCGCACCACTAACAAAATAATTTTCCAATGCCGGTAGGTATGCCCTCTCTCATCTTATTTTTTAAGCACATGTCTTTCAAATAATATTTGAATAAAGAATATTCTTTCACTTGGGGTATTTGTTTTTGCAAGTAGTGTGCAAACCATCCAAAACTCCATCCACTAAAAGCTCTAGAGAAGGTATCATTCTACCCCCAGCATGATAGAGTCCCAAAAAAAATCTACATATCCTAACATCATTTCTCCATTATAGATTAACCATAGGTTCCAAACACACAACCATTTTTATCATCACCTCACCTTGCACATGATAAGAATCCTCGATGGTCGATAGAGCCTCCCCTCCATGGCGTTCGTCACCTAAAGTAGACCATATATCACAAAAATAGTGATGCCATGGCCATACCACTATAGTCTAGGCAGCACCTCATGCCCATTCACTTCCCATGCATCACATCGCATTTTACCATATCAAAATAAAACCCCTTTCCCAGATGACCAGGTTGTGCAAGCATATTGAAAGCGCATTACCACGCCTCGCATTTTTCGTACCATACCTCCATCATCATAACCCATCTATGACATTTTTTCATCCCCTTCATCAACATCACACATGAGATGAACCAATGGGGCTCCACCACTCAGAAAAACACTTTCCTCACAACATCAGTGAGTGAACACTTTAATGTTTTGGGGCACCCGACTCTATGTTTTTACAAACCAAACCCCATTATTTAATTCTTTTGGTATGTGTACAATGACCGCAAACAGTGCACTACGTACCCCCACTCATCGATTCATTTTTTTTCCCATGGAAGTAGCCCCTGGTCACCCTTGGTCAGAGTATCACACCCTCATGAAAAATCCATCATGACATTCATAACCAGTTTATACCCACCTTGGAAATCCTACCAACTCTAGGGTTTCCCCATAAGAAATAGTTATGTCTACCGCCAAGCTTCTTTTTATACTTCGACCTTGGGCCACTGAATCACCATTGTCAGTTTTTAGTCACCCCTCTCCATCATGCCTATGTTAAACCCATCACATACAGGATCCTAATCCTTCGTATCAGTGACCCCCTTGTTTGGTTGAGGCTTCCTTTTTATTGACTTCAACACCTATTTTCCAAAAAGGAAGCAATACCTTGGACTGCCCCTCTCCAGAAAAGGGATATCCTCGGGTGGCACTATGGGATACATCATTGCTCACAGATGTCATTGATCCTCCTGACATTCAACTACAACATAAGCCTTCATGTAAATATGGTATCATACCTTACAACCATTTCACTTTGATCAAATCCGTTGAAGACTTGTGCCTTTATAAGCATCTCTTTCAGAAATTATTACACGGGAAGGTCTTCCCCCAGCACCTATGCATACAATGCGCATTCATATACCATACCAATTTTACTCATATGGGTACCACATTCTACCTATTTTCAAATAAAAAACACCTTTGAGGGCATCAACAGTCGTCATCATCAACCAAGAGATCACTACCTTACTAGTGACATAGATAGAATATATATCTGCCAAATAGATTTGTTTAACTAGCCAAAGCATTACGAGCATGGGACATGCCCGCCTCGTATAAAATTTGTATATATTGTATTATACCATTACTTGCATGGATCCCACAAGATATGGTCACTCTTCGACCTGATGCAGGTTGTCTCCAACTCCGAGCTACACACATGTCTCTCTCTCTCTCTACACACAGTACACAGAAAAGAAACTATAATTTATTTTGGCTATACAGTTCTTCCTCGACCTCACCCATTAGGGGGAAACTATAATCAATAGAAATTAAGATAAGCAAATATGACATTATTTAATGTTAGGTAGAAGAATTTACACAACTAAGAGACATTAGAGAATCTAAAGTATTTAAAAAATTTCTAAGGTCTAAAGGAAAAAATCAAATTGCGAGCAGAAAGGACCAGTCAAGTGTGCCTTTACACACAAAGTTCTTCGATAAGTGTGCCTTTGCACAAATTTTCCTCCAAAATGCACGTTGTCCTCAGAGTGGAGGGAGTAATTTTCTGGGACCACAAGGCACACTCCAAGACATTGATCCCACACTTGACGCCACCTAAGGACAGCAGCCCAAGCCTCCTTAGGAACTAAAATGAGCACATAATGGAATAAATGTGGCGCACAATGGAATCACCCTCCTCTCTTGGGTGACCATACACAATGTACCAAGCGAGGGAAGGAGGATTTGAATTCTCCTATAAAAGGCCACAAAGAGATGAACAATATGAGAGCACATTGTTACGCTGGCCAGAATTGCCCCAAGAAATACTAGAATTGTGTGATTCGAAGTAGAGATAGAGGGGAATCAGTTGTTAGCCATCTAACAACTCTATTTCACTATAGTAGAGAGAGATATACTTTGCACCAAGGCAGCTTGGAAGTAAAGACATCCTTGCATCGGGACTTGGAGCTCCATAGTTCCAAGGGCCCCTTGGGAAGTGGGTTAATCTTTCATCCTCATTTCCTACTAGCACTCAATAATAGGGGATGTAAGCACCGCCATTTGGATTATTGAAGGTGTTTGACTCTATTTAGAGCTTTTGTTTTGTTTTTTTAGTTTTAATTTAGTTTTTATGTTTTAATATGCATGCTATTTCTCTATCTAGTATGTTTATGTTTCAGCATGTTCCACTAACTTGCTTGACTCCATCTATTTTCTTCTTGTGACCAATAACTTAAGAGGGAAAAAAAAACCCTCTTAATCAAGTTTGATTTCGTACATTCGTGCGCCAAAAACACAAACACAATAATTATCTTGGATATAAATATTAGCTTTAATCTATGAAAACTTATATGAATATTTTGGCATATTTCAAGGAGGTTAAATATTTTCCACCCACCTAACAGTTAGTGATAATTAAATTAAAATTATGGAAGGTCAATAATAATAATACTTGTGCATCGTAGAAAAAAGCTGGAAGGAGAAATGAAGTACATTAGGCTTTCCTACATACTTTCATTTTTCACTGTCATTTTCGAGGATATTGCCACATGCATTGATGCAAACTATGGTCTAGGGTTGAGGATATCGATTCTCTCATCGAAAGTGGATTGACTCCAGTTCTGATATTTTCTACAAAGAATTGGGTTTTATTCTGTAGCCATGTGGTTATAACTCCCAAAGGAAAGTGTTGGTATGGAGAGGGGGTGTTTCTTTTCTTCAGGGAGACACCTGAATAAGGATACAAGAATCTCCCTTTAAGTAGGCCCTTCTAAGCCTGCAATGCCATCAGATGGTTGGCTTGCATGGAATTAGAGAAATTTTGAGGTCTAAAATGGGCCTCAAAACAAATATGTACAACCAAAATCATCTTTATGAAAACCAGTAGGATTAAATATGATGATGTCAACCATGGGGGAAGATTCACCATTTTTGGAGTAAAAAAGTAAAAAGGTTAAAAAATAAAAAAATAAAAAAATATTTTTTTCAAATCGTATTGTCAACTTATCTCCCTACGGTTTTACTCAAATTTAAATTTTTAGCACTCAGCTAATGAATAATTTAATTACTCACCCAAGGAACACCCATGTTGCATAAATTTGATGGACATTGCTACACAAAAAATGATAAATACATGAAAAATGTGATTGCAATCATGTTTTTTATATCTGAATTATGTTGTTCTCCTACATAACTACAGATTATTGGTATCATGGTAGTCTTCTCTTTATATATTTTTATTTACATGTCCTCAATAGGTTCATGCTATAAGGAGTTAGGTCTTGAACTGGTTAAACCTTTGCAAAACCAACCTTGCAAACCCCAATAAATTTCCATGGTGGAAGAAATGAAAGATGAGGGAGCATGATTTCCTTTTAGAATATTACTCAAGGAAGCTCTCAAGTGAAAAAGTAACGCGATGATGGATAATGTTTCCCAAATCCTACGACGTCTACCCACAGGTGACACATATTCACCCAACAGACACTCTGTAGGCACCACTACTAAGGTACAAGTCAACTTAGACATTCCCATATTTTAAGGCCATATAGATGCAATCATTTTAGATAGATGGTTAAATATATTGGAAGGGTATTTTTTGATTAATGACTTTTCCCATTGTGAGAAGATTACTTTTGCACTCCTCAAAACTATCTCGCATGTCAATGAGCGGTGGGAAACATACTGTGAAGAAAGGGATGAGAGAGAACCCTCATTGTTATCAGTCACACCCACTTGGAATTATTTCTAATATGCCATAAAATAAAATTATTACCCCATGGGGAGCTATGAGGATATGTGCATACAACCAACAATGTTGTAATAGCAAAGGGAACAAGATGTGCATGAGTTGGTGAATATTTTCCATACCTTATGCAGAAAGTTGGGTATCAAAGATACAGGAAAAAATATGGTACTCAAGTATTGTATTTTCTTTCATAAATACATTCAAGAGGAAATGGAGTTCCTTGAAATCACCTCATTTTATACAACATACCACTATGTTGCCAATATTGAGCAGAAATTTAAATATAAGAAGAGAGACTTTGGATCAGTGAATCTAAAGCAAGGGAAAGGTGCCTCCAAACCAGAGAATAAAGGAAAAATCCAAGGTGGGGTGACTGAGAAAAACTTGTTGATGTCGTAAGAAAATAACAACAACATGTATACAAAGAAGGACACAGAGAAATGGTGTGAGTTCCATAACAACCCAACTCACAACACAAGTGAGTGTCGAGCCAAGCAGTCACTGGTGGTTGAACTGAAGGCTTCTGAATCATATGCATGTTATGAATTTGAGTCATAAACCGACAAGAGGAATCAAAAAGGGAAGAAAATCACTGATGTGGAGCCCAATGCCACTAGTGCCACCACCAATATCCAAAATACTGAGCTTGAAGATCCAGAGGAGTGGGAGTGACTCTTCCACTCATAAATGTGGGTGTAGGGTTGTCCATTGTAGTTCATTATCGACAACGGGAGCCAAAAGAACATCATATCACCATAGGTCATGAAATAGTTGGCCATACCAACCACACCACACCGACAATCGTACACTATGAGGTGGCTTTACCAAGGAGGAGATCTTTGCATCGACCAACAATGTCGCCTTCCCTATAGCATCAAGCCTTTCATATATGAGCTATTGTGTGATGTTGGTCCTCTTAAATTTTGCGATGTATTATTAGGCCAACCATACTTGTGGAATCATCATGGTGTGTATGAGTCTAGGCCTCACACTGTTATTATTTATTTGTGAAATAAGTTATCAAAGATACCGAAGGAAGCACCTACCACCATCTCTTTGATCTCTGTGAAGCAATGCAGTAAGATCATTTCCTAGACCAGGAAATTTGTCTTCCTTATGATTCACCCTCAGGGAAAGAAGAATACCATGGCCACATTCATAGCCTCCAGATATATCTCCTCTTCACGAAAACAATAAAGCCATGCTTGAGGTACATGTTTTTCAATGGATCAATTTGTAAGCATAGAAAGCTTCTATAGTGTGCACTATTTTACTAGGAATTAATTCTCAACATAGGGAATCACTCAAATTTCATCCTATTCTTTAAATCAGTTTTCGTGACTGAGAATACAAGTTATAGCAGAATGGGGATCCTTTCAGAAGTTTGCAAGAAAAATTATTGAGCAACAACATATCATACCATGTTGTAGCACACTATGGGGTACAAATATATCATATACAACATCGATCACAGTGAATCCAATTTTCCAGGAAGGCAAAAGCCTCTACATCAGTTTTCTCATCGTGATCACATCTTACTTCATCCTCAAATAGAGACATTTCCTGCTAGATGGAATTGGGGGCCTATTAGCGGTATCTTCGCACAACATTATGAGGCTAGAGTCTATTGCAAGTGCGCCCCTCAACTCAAGAGGAGGATCCTCAATGAGACCTTGAGTGTTGTCGAGGCATAAAAACATAATGCTAAAAAAACATGAAATATGGTAAAACACACGAGAGGCTAAGAGTAATGAGAGGGGTCCATTTCAATTGGAGGGGGAAATTGCAATGTGGAAAAAATGACGTAAATTCCTATTTAAATTATCGATGAAGACAACAGGGGATCTCAAATAGGGGGACATTTTTTTATACGAGGGGTAGCAAGATCAACTGCAGAGAATTTATCCAAATAGAGGGAGGAAAAAATTCTTAATTGAAGGAGATATCACTTGTAATGAAATCTTACAACTTTGACTTCTAAAAGTTGAGTAAAAATATGTTTGTATTCAACTATTAGTGGGAGGATATCGAACCATTACTTTTTAAACTTGAGGGGAATAGAATTAAGATGGTGGATCAGATTACCTAGAGGCATTCGAGAGTTGAGTAAGTGAGAGATTTCATGTGCTTTCCCATGCCCGAAAACAAATCCCCTCTTCCTAAAAAAATTTTCCTCTCCTACTTTGTCTCTAATTCAATAGGAGTGACCAATAAATTAAGACATACAATAGTATTGTTTAGATAAAACATAGTGGAAACCTATGAAGATGAATTCGAACCCAAAGCATAGGATGGCTAGGATAGGAAGACTGTGTGCTACCCCTTCGTTGAAAACGGAAACAAGAAGACCAAATAGGTAATGTGGGATTGGGCGAATCACAAAGTCTTCCATAGAGAGGCTGTTACAATCCTTCTTGGCACGACTCAACATAACCAGAATAATTTTTGTTTCCATGTTAACAAAATCCTCCACATGAATTTTATGAGACAACGACATCTAGTAGTGTACTGTCATTATGAACGACCATCTAAGGTTAATGAACTTGTATTATTAATACAGTTTGTGACGAGCATTGTCGTCACCGTTAATTACTTGAGGTGGTGGCCCTGTTTCCATGTTGATTCTATCCTCATGTACATTGAAATGATTTATTACTTCTTTAGATGCTCTGTGGGTCCCACCATGATTGGGGAAATGCTACTAAGTACATTAACATTCACTAATTTATTTGAGACTATTTTAATCAAAAGAGAATATTATTTCATAACTTCTTTGTCAAATAAAAAATTGTGAATGATAGATTTCACATATGAGAAGTCTCCTTAAATAATGCTAATATGACTTCAACCAAAAATACATTAACACGAAATTAAGAAAATATTTATAAATAAATTCAAATTTATTAGTTTGTTAATTATTAGAAAGACATTTATTTCAAAATAGACTTTCAAGAATTTTAATTTAATTACAGTGATTTTTTTCCTAGTGACATTGTTAATCCATGATATTGGTCCATCCTATTGTAACTAAGGGTGTTTGTAAGTTAAGAGTTTCCATGTTAAAATGTGGGGGAATAACTTACCCCAAAGATAATGCCCCAAAGATTTTTCATGGTGAGGAATCCATTTATACATTCAAAAATGTATTTTAAACAACAACAAAAAATATCTTGAAATTGTATTTCCGGATTTTGGGAAATGTGAGATCTATCATGAAGTGTTTTGATGATGTTTATCTTGGAATATGGGAAATGTGAGATGTATCATGAAGTGTTTTGAGGATGTTTATCATGGATTTATGCATATATGTGCTTACCAACTGTTTAATTTATATGGTTATGTTAGTTATTATAAATTAAAAATTGACATTACCACTAACTAGTAATTTTAACTACTCCTTACCACTAATAGTCATAAAACACCATCGGTAACACTATCAATGGATTCCACTAATTTTGAAGTTAATTAATAAGGGGGTAAACTCAATTTTATATGGGTTCATATTAGGCTTATTTTTTTTAAAGTTCTTGTCAATAAAGGAAAATAATAATTTGAAAAGAAAATTAAAAATAGAAGTTCATATATTAATTTCGTAGTATTTAAGTGCAAATTTTTAGGGTTTCTCCCGAATTTCTAGTCATAATTCCACCAAATTTGTTTTAGCTAAATCTTGATTTGTGTTGTTTAAACTAGTTTTTTTACTACATATATAGATTTAGCACCCTAAAAAATGTCTAGGGCACTTCTACTGAGAAAAGTTCACTTGTCAAACTTGTAGTTTCAATGAATATAAATCCAAAAATATTCCAAAAAAACTTGAAACAGTCCATCCATTTTCTTAAAAAAATAATAATTTATTTTTAAATACAACTCTTTATATTAAATATTAATATATTTTAATTTTTAATATTTTAAAAATAGAAAAAATATATTGTTATTTTTCATTAACCTTTCAGAATTTTAAATTATGGTAATATTTTAATATAAGTTTGTAAATATTTTCCACTATAAATATCCATCGTTCAACCTAACCTAATAAATATTATACTATTGTAAATTATACCATCTTTTCAAGCACTCTTTTCAACAAAAATATATATATATATATAGAAAATAAAGATAACTTTAAAGGAAGTGAACTATAATTTATATGATCATATTATGGCAAACCCTATTTATATTAAATTTTAAATCATACTAATTTATATTAATTTAAATTTAACCCAAAATAAAACTTAGCTTTATTAGTTATTATAATAAAACATTTATATTATCAAAATAGATTTCTCTTACTAAATTAAAATGGATTAGTTATTATAATAAAACATTTATATTATCAAAATAGATTTCTCTTAATAAAAAAGTGAACGTTAATCCCACCGAATATCCAGGCTGTCATGTGATTGTGAAAGTTAACTTGGTTCCACAAATCACATTTAGTACCCACGGCTGCATTTAAATTGAATAAGGGAGAAGGCAAGTCGACGTTGATTTATTTCAAACGCTTTACCCGTTGTTGCATTCAATTCTGGTAGGGTTTCAATTCTTTGTAACATTGTTTATTTCTCATCGAGAGACTTGACAGGGAAACATGACAGACTGTTTGCAGAGTAAGAAGAGTTCGAGAGAAAAAGAAGAAGAGAATCTTGTGCCACTGCCAACAACACCAAATATGGCTGAGAATCCAGAGATATCGGCTTCACCTTCCTTGGAGGTACCTGCGAGTTTTCACGATGAGAAGCAACCTCAACAACAACCCCATTCATCACCCATTGCGCGAATCCACCCTCTGCGTCTGCGAGAGTTGGGTAAGACGAGATCGCTGCCAAATATTTATAAAGATTATCATGTCCACACATTTCCCTCTGTCAAAATGGGTTTTATCAGTTTTATGGTGGCAGGGGTTGACATAATACTTGTTGTTCATTCCTATAACCATGTGTTGCTATTCAAAAGAGAGAGAGATGAAATTTCACCTGCTTGCTGGAAAAGCAATGGAAACCCCATAACCTTCCATGTGGGTGGGCATATTAAATCTGTGTGTTACAATTACCATGACAATACCTTTTTAATAGCGTATGAGGTGTATCAGCAACGAATACATGGAAGGGGCCAAGTGGATATAATAAGTCTCGAAATCGCCCCTATACAAGCAGGAGGAAATCCAATGGTAAGGCGCCTTTTCCCCGGAAACGAGTGCATAATAAATGGGGTTTTGATGTACCAATTTGTAGGGCCATGATTTACGATGAGGTAGATCATCATTACAAGTTTTTGAATTAAAAGAATACAGGGTGTTGTTTACAATACTAGATGTAGTCGGTCACACACTTCTTGTTGGCTCAGGCGACACACCTATTGGTTCATCTTCAACCCAAAGAAATGGAAGGTTGGGAATCGAATTGAAAATTTATTCCAAACTTAACGGAATATTGCAAAAAGTAGTATTTGTCCCTCGGCCTACTAAAAAGATGATAGAATTCGTCGTGTTGTGTGGCAGCAATACACTACTTGTGCAACAACATTCATCGCAGATTGAAGTGGTAAAGATGTGCGATGAAAACCCTGATTCAATAAACATCAGAAATACAAATATTCGTGCAGCCTATGAGCCTTACTATTTGCATAAAAGAGCACATTTTATCTGCTACACGGAATTGAAAACAATTCACGTTTGGAATGTAGATGGCAAGATTTTGGTGACACTAGAAGACCACCCACTTTTAGAGGATCCAGATTTGATGGGGCATTCATATATTTCTAATTCACAGGACGTTCTCATTTCTCTTTGCCTCCGCTGGTTACGTGCACCATCGGGAGAGCGCTGGATATTCAGTGTGAATATTAGCAGCATCGTTACAGGGGAATGCTTGGCAAAGATCACTTCAGAAGATCCAAATTATTCTAAAATCAGAAAGGCGGTATTGACAGGTGCAGTGACTGCATTTGGGTACAATGAAAGGACTCACCAGATTTTTACTGGAAATGGAAGAGGATTTTGTGGCGTTTGGTCCAACAAATTCCACAATGATGCAGGAGGCGTGAGCAGCTACAGGTAGAGAACGATCCAGAAGAAGACTAGGCACAATTTTCATGGTATTATTTTATATTTCAGTTTTATGTTTTGAAGTTTATTGGTCGTATTGGAATTCCAAGTTTGATTCGTGATTTTCGCACAAATTGAATGTGCTGGAACCATTTATATATTCGAAAAAATGATTTTAATAAACCAACAAAAAACTTTTTAACAATACTTTAATGATTTAGGAAGAGTTATTTTCCTATATTTTATGCAATGGCTCATTTTTCGAATCGTGTTAAAACTGCTTTTTCGGGGACTGGGAAGACTTATTTGGCGGTTCATTTTATGGTTCATTTTCGAATTGCAACCTGCTGGGATGGAAGAGCTATTTTTATATTTTATGGTTTATTTTAACTGTGCAACCCTGAGAAATGTAATTTTTTAAAATTTATTTAGAACAAAAAAACTAAGTATTTGTTTTATTTTCAAAATAAATTTATTGTCTAATTATTATATTATTATTAATGTTTAAAAAATATACTTAGATAAATTATTATTATTAGATAGTTATGTTTTTGTATTTCTTTTTTCTTTTAAGTTTTATTATTATTATTATTATTCTTTTGTTAATGATTCAGTGTAATTTATTGTTATAAGTGATATTATCATTTGAAAATGTTATCATATTTTATTAATTATGAGAATTTATTATTTGTTATATTTCTTGTTATACTTATAGAAGTATATATATTTATAGTTATTTTTATTTCATCTTATTATATTTTAAAATAAATTATATGTTTTTAATTATTAGGTCTATTTAAATTATATATCTAAAATAAATAATATTATTAAATAATAAAATAATATTGTTTTTCAGGGGAAAGGAAACTCATACTATCATTTATATTGAAAGGAAAATATACTCATTCATCTAAAATCAACTTGGTTCTTTGTGTGGCAAAAATTTTATATAGAAAGTACTATTAGTAGAATGCTTACATTCTCTTTTTTATTTTATGGTTCAACTTTCCATTAAGTGAATGAGGCATTACAGAGAAGAGCCAATAGCACAAGTTTAGTATCTTGAGATTACGTTTTCTTTGTCTAATTTTTGCATCAAATAAAGAAAAAGACCTTCCAAATTGTCAACTATCCTATAGAATACAGAGGCATAATACTAGTATAGAGGCATAAGGCTTGTGTGCTTTTGCAAGTCATCATAACAAAAACAAAAGCCTACCATTTTCTTAAAATTGTAAGATGATTATGTTCCTGTATTTTTTTTTAAGATAAGATATATATTTTTATTTTTAATAAATTGATTTTATGTAAATCATTTTTTCTTGTTTTAGAATGGTAAGTGTAATTTTAATGTGTAGTCTAACTTATAGACGAAATAACTTAGAGACGAAATGACGAAATGGAATTTTTCACTACCATTTTAAGGTGTAGTCTAACTTATAGTCTAACTGATTTTTTTTAAGGTGTATTCTAACTTATATACGAAATGACTTTTTTCGCGACCAATTTTCTTGCGTCAATTTTTATAAGCTTGATTTTAAATTGTAGATTTTTATAAACTTGAGTTTAAATTGTTTAATCTACATAATTCTAGTGCCTCAAGGTTTTTTTTGGGTGATAAATCCATTATACATTCAAAAATGTATTTTAAACAACAACAAAAATCTTGAAATTGTATTATGGGATTTTGGTGAATTTGTCTATAAGTTAGACTACAGATGTATCATGAAGTGTTTTGATGATGTTTATCATGAATTGATGCATATCTACAAAATTTTTTAATGTGGGAAATGTGAGATGTATCATGAAGTTTTATGATGATGTTTATCATGGATTGATGCATATTATATTTATATGGTTATATTAGTTATTATAAATTTAGAAATTGACATTACCACTAACGATTAGTCTTTAACTACTCCTTACCACTAATGCTTCATAAAAAACTTCACTAACACCTTGAATTTTGACCATTTATGAGACCTCTTGGTCTCCTAAGGGTGTCTGGAGCCACCTGGATCACCGTTGAAGGATCTCGGCAAAGGGCGGAAACGTGAACCTAGGTTACACTTTTGTGAGAATTGCGGGTTGAAATTTTTTTTTCGGAAATAGTTCGGCCGAACATTTTATCGAGTTCGGCCGAACTATTAAATAGTTCAGCCGAACTCGTGATTCCGTTTAGCCTGACGGCCTACTGACGGCGCGGGCAAACCGAATTATTGTCGGAGATTGGAAAACTGGCAACTAAAGTTCGGCCGAACTTATATAAAAGTTCGGCCGAACATGCATAAAAGTTCGGCCGAACATGCGGTTCGGCCGAACTTTTACATTTAAAATAGTTCGGCCGAACTATTTTCTATAAATAAATCGCCCGCGAAGTTATGTGGTTTATTGTTCCCGCGTTTTCTCCTGTCGTTGTTTCTCCCGCGTTTTCTCCGTCACTGGTGCTGTAGCTGTTTCTCGTCGCCGCACTGGTGCTGTCGCCGTTTCTCGTCGCCGCCACGGTCGTCCTCGTCGCCGCGCTGGTGCTGTTGCTATTTCTCGTCGCCGCCACAGTCGTCCTCGTCCCACGGTCGCGTAATCAGGTATTATGAATCTGATATATTGATATGTATGTTTAGTTTTTTATGTAAATTGTAATTTTAATCTTATCAAAATATAAATTCTGTAAATTTTTTATATTATTGTGTAAATTATTCTGTAAATTCTGTAGATTATTCTGTAAATTTTTTTAAGACTACGACTTCCATTGCCTGTATTCCTTGAAGTTTCAAAAATCAAACAATAGATGCACACTAACTGCATAATTCATAGAACCTACCAGTGTCACAATTGGACTGCCATTGGCCTGTAAACTAACACCAAAAAAATTGATGCTCTGTTCATCTATAAATAGAGCATAAAATTGAAAGCAACTTCGGCACCAACTCAAATGAAAACTTGACATCGCCTCTTTCCCAGCGCAGAACTTTATATTTTGACATAAGCATGCTTTGCTTCATATTTTGACTCAGTAATGGGTGCATTCTTTCATGCACACCTTAGATCCATTGCTGAGGAATTGACAACAGATAAATTTGAATCGGACCTAGAATCAGCGTAGAAGCTACTAAACAGTGATGTTTACCGGTAATGCACTGATGCTATTATTCTTATTATGAAGCATAATTTGGATGCTAGAAAAGTCAATAGGTGCATCGTGAACATCAAGCCTGATCTGCCGAATTCCCAAGACACACAGTGATTCGATTTTCACTGCAAGAGTTTTGTGGAGTTTGGAATTTTCTAAGGATAATCTAGTGTAGTGCTTGTGTGGCAATGGTCTGGTCTCAACTTGCAATTCACAGTAGAGATCCAACTTCAATAGACACTAAACTTTATAAAAAAATATCTCATGGTTGTGGTACAGTCTGCAAGACCCTTTCACCTTTGCCATGTAGCGTGTTAATATGGTAGTCAATTCCAAACCAACTAATACATTAATACATTATCTGTGCTGTGTAATACATTATTTGTTCTGTTCCTGTGCTGTGTAATACATTATCTGTTCTGTTCCTGTGTTGTGTAATACATTATCTGTTCTTACTGAAAAAAAAGGTTTCCATTCACTTGATGTCAAATGCGGGTAATTTTTTCCTCCCTGCAACTTTAAAAGCTACATAGTGCAAATAAGTAGAGACATTTCCTAGAACTTCAACAAAAGGCTATCTGAAGTTTATGTCACACTCTAGCATGTACATGCTCTATAGGTTGACCAAAATATGTCAATACAAAAGCCTTCCTATGCTTCTATCTCTCTCGACATGCTACATATGCATAATTTTCAATTTGAGATGGTATTTTTCAGTGTATAATTAATCTTTGGTATAGGAAATGATAACATTATAGTTGTTGTATGAGAAAAATATTATGATCATGCATGTTAAGGACAATGGATTGAATTTCTATAAAAATGCGCTGCTCTAGCCTTTTCTTACTCTTCTCTTGTATTACTCTACTCTGCTCTAGCGTTTTCTTACTCTTCTCATGTCTTACTCTACTCTGCTCTAGCGTTTTCTTACTCTTCTCATGTCTTACTCTACTCTGCTCTAGCGTTTTCTTACTCTTCTAATGTCTTACTCTACTCTTCTCTAGCGTTTTCTTACTCTTCTCATGTCTTACTTTACTCTGCTCTCGCGTTTTCTTACTCTTCTCATGTCTTACTTTGCTTTTCCCTTGTCTTACTTTTTCATTTATATACTTCTTGTTAATCTCTTTCTCACATATGTACGTTAGTTAGTTAGTCCTTGTGCAACTCATTCAAAGTTAGACCTGACATGGGATCTCCTCCTAAAACTGCTAATGTTTAAATAGATCTAGGTTACAAGGATAGAGGGATAACCATAGAATAGAAGCATGTACACTATTCTATTGTTATATTTTTATGATGTTGTCTAGTGATTCAACTAATCTTAGAAATGTTAATCTTTGAAGAAGATTTAGGCACTTTATAAAATTTTGATTTTAATTTGAAATATAAATATGCAATCACATTGTCTATACTTTTGAATCCTATTGACCAACCTTGTGGTCATTCATTGGACATCAATATATATATATATATATATATGTGTGTGTGTGTGTATATATATAATTTCAGAAATAAAACATATTATTTATCGGTAATTGGAATGAAATTACATATTTCATGTTCAAAGAGAACTTCCCTGTAGTCCTACATTTTCCATAAAGTTGAAGGTCACCAAACAATTGCGGTCAATAATTTTTTGGTCCATTCCATTCTCAAGTGCTAAAATCTTTAGCATTTCAAGTTTCTGGTCATCATAGCTATTAAGGAATGAAAAAGGACACTATTGATATATTGCTTCCATTATATCATTCTTTTTGAAGGTTGATTCCATCTTTGTTGAAGTATATTTGTCTAAATCCTTATCTACAAGGGCACATTGTGTATTGTGGTGCATGTTGTGTATCTCTTGTTGTGAATCTCAAGTTACTTAAAAATTTGGTCACCTAGTATGCTTAATGAGCTTGGAATTACACTTTAGAAAGAATCCAATTATAATTGAGACTTAAGTTCTACCATCTTAAAATAAGAATTCACGAATTTGATAGCGAGATATGTTTCAGTTTTCCATTGTGTTTACATTTGTTTTTGTGTAGCACATATATTGTTGACTATATCTTGGTTCCACAAAACAACAATTTTTTAGTTATTTGGGGACTCTTTATTTCCTTTATTTTGTTTTCTCAAGGAAGATATTTGGTGGTTATTTTTGCTTAATATTAAGCCTCTCATGCCTGCT
>JAXQQM020073560.1:0-96352 GCA_034641835.2 Pinus albicaulis | reverse complement strand
ACCTTACATGTGAATAGGTCCTTAGAATATTCCATCAAGAGTTGGGACTCCCAATAAGGGTCTAGGCTTCCCAACATTGACAACGTTGTAGAAATATGAAATGATGCATTTTTCATATGATGGATCTCCACCTTGACATGCTTGATGTCAAAGTCACATGCTGGAGGATTCCAAACCTTATTTTTCTGCCCCTCTTGCAGCTGATCTTGCTCAAGACAAGATTGAAGTTTAGGAAAGTCACCCTTCCCTTGAAAGGTTCTCTTTCTCAAAAACTTCCACCTCTTTGCTCCTGCATGCAAAAATGAAATTATTTTTTTGTTATGTTCATAAATCTTCACTATATATTGGAGTATCCTTTGCTGCCCCAAAGCTATGGAGTAGCCTCTTGATACTATGCTCATATAATCACAAATTTTTGAATCTATCCCCTCCAACGCAAATAGATGAATGGAAGAAAACAAGGTCAATTTCATAAATTTTCCTAGCCTTCCATCAATTGTTTTCAGCTTTGCAGTGGCCCTTTCCAAGGTTCCCTCTTTAAAAAAATAGGTTCCTGCTGCATATAGTTGATATAACACTTTAATTTCCCTCCAATTAGGAGGTCTTCTTGCTGAAATGCCTCCTTGAAGAGAGGCATCAAGGCATAGAGTAGGATGTGAATGTAGGTGGACAGATTTTCCCCTACCCTCTTGCCTTATTTATTCTTTCAAAATCTGAAATAGAGAAGGGTTCATGCTCTTCATCTTATGATGCCATTCCTCCTCTTCTCCTTCTCCTATCTTCAAGATCTCATCACTTGGCAATGAAGGTACATGCTGCTCATGTGTTATTCCAAGAGCTCTTTTTGTGAGACCTTTTGGAACTCCTTTCAAGAGTGCAAGAGTTTCTTTTCTTGGAGCAAGTGCTCCCTCCTCTTCTCCATGAGGTGCTTGAGGTGCCCTTCTCATGACTATGTTCTTCTCCCCTGCCTTCCCTTTCTCCTCTTCAATAGTTGAAGTTGCCTTATCTTCAACAAGAGACCTCAAATCTTGGTCTTCTTTTGAATAAGGAATCTTCATGTATTTCCTTTGAGAAGAAAGCCTCTCATCCAAAGGAGATCTTGCCTTTGGAAAAGAATAAAACAAGCTCACCTTCTCTTCATTGGTTTTCAGAAATGGAGTTGGATTTATAGACCCTCCCAACTCATGCAAAATGTTTGTTTGATGTGGTTTGATAGTTGCAATAGAAGATGTTTCACATGAAATATCATCAAACCTCTCTACTAATATTTTAATGAAATTTTCATAAGTATACGTATTTTCATTATTTAAGGAAAATGATTCAAACAACAACCAAGCATAGGCCTTACCCTCAAAATGCAGTGCTGCTACTTTAATGGCTTCAAATTCTGAAACTTGATGTTGCTGCACAAAGGTGTCTAGCTCCTTCATCCAAGCCCTAGCTGGACATAGAGGTGATCCATCAAAAGTGGATAGAAAGAATCTACCCCCACCCTGCTTATTTCTCCTTGTGCTCTTTCCCTTCATTTGGAAAAACCCTTGGAAATTCAAGTGATCTTTGAACTCCTCGTATTGACCTTCATATTCCTGCAAATAATCACTAAGAGTATCTCTCTTTGGCACATCTCCTTCCTTCCTCTTCATGAAGAAATTGTTGATAGAACGTGGTATATATGATGATATGGCTTAGTGCTCATATCCAAAATATGAGGACTTAGAATCTTCCTCCTGTATAGATTTTGTTGAGGGATCTTCATGTGTTTCCCTCCTCATTTCTTTGATGCCCTTGCTTTTGCCCTGCAGATTTGTCAAGAGAATTTTTGAGAACCTCCTTTCTCTAGAAAAAAAGGGTTTTCTCCGATTTCTTATGAAAATATCCTCCTCCCCATGAGAAGACTTTATAATTCTTGAGCTCACAGGCTGAGCCAAGATTGTTGCTCCAATACCATTGTAATGTTCCAAAATTGGAATTTTCTACAACAATAAGAATACCTTAAGGTATTACAAAGTTGGAGAATAGAAAGTAATCAACTGATGTAATGTTTTTGAATACATATCCATCATAAAAATAATCAAAGCAACAAACTATAAATTTATACAGTTCACCAAGTGGGGAAAAGCAACTATTTTTGCCTCAAAAACGCTCTTTTCTGAATATTGAGTTAAAAAAGTGGAAAATAATGGTTCTGTCACTTATAATGGACAATATATGACATTCATGCAAAATATTTTCAGAAAAAAACGCCTTTAGCTTAGTTAAACAGGCCTCCCATGCTCAAGACAACTTAAAATTGCCAAAACCCTAAGACTGCCAAAATGTCGGAGTAGCTGCACAAGTGACTATGCAATATAAAGAGAGTTTAACTCAGAAAATAGAGAAATATGAATGATAATGTTCTTAGAATACTCAATGATGTAAAAAATCAGAGATCTAATCTCTTTTACACAAATCCAAGAAGACCCGGCAAGGATTTCTTGATAGAAAAGATATACAAGAGAAGCTGATGCAAAATATATGGCTGAATAACACTGTATGGCTGAATATCTGAAAAATATGGCTGAAAATGCAAATAATGGCTGAATATTATTCCTCTATCTTTCCCAAAGAAAGGTTTATCTTTCTCTTGGGAAACTAGCTCCTCAAATCGGGGTTTTAACCCCTTCCACTGCACACCTTAAGAAATAACGTATTTTTCTGAAGGGACTGCATTTTTGCTGAAGGTATATGCTTGGGCCAATAGTAGGTAGTGGAAAATTCAGATCAGAAACCTCCTCTTAGATTTCTCAAGTAAGATCTCCAAGAAAGAGTAGGGAATCCCCACCCGGGCAAAGCCTTGCACTAAGCAGTGAAGAAACTTAGCTAAACAGCTAAGTATGCAGGAAGTCTAAGTAGACCTCATGAAAATATAATCTCAAATATTTCCATATGCTTTCCATCTCCTTCATTATATAATTGATGAGCTTCCTCACCAAGGGTCCCAGCCACTATGAGGTTGCTTCCATGCAAAGGCTCCTCCAAAAAAACTATGCTGTCCAACAAGATGGTTCAATTCATTTAGAAATTTTTGTTGACTTGGTCAACCTTGAATGATTCTTCAAGCCTTGTCCCTTTTCACACTCAAGGCCTTCATTTTATCTAGTTGGATTTGATCCTTATTCACATTGAGCTAGCTTTATTTAGAATCCACTTTTTTTAGAGTAATTTATGTTGACTTGGTCAAACTTGACCTTTCCCACATAGTTTAGGCCCTTTTCACACATGTGGATGTTTGAACTAGTTATTACATGATCCCCTTTCACACTAGGAGGGATTTTTATTCCTACTTGAGAAAATTATGATCCTCCTTGCTCAATTATTCATGCATCTAGATTCCAAAAGAAAATTTTAATATTCCTATTAGTTGAAGCTAAATTAGTAATATTACATAATCATCACAGTCAATTAACATCACAATCCGATATTGTTGTTAGGAACTACGTTCTGTGAATTAAAATTGTGAATTCTGCAAAAATGAAACATACATCATTCACGATCCTTGAGAACTAGCTCTCCCTATCCCTTTATAGCTAAAAGGAAAGATAAGTGTGATCCCTCAGGATCAGAAGATCCTGAGGGATCCACGACAAAATGCTATCCTCAGACAATCCATTCATTCTTGCACTAATCCTCACTGATTTATCTTTGATTCAACCGCATTTAACACGTCTTCTTTCCTGTGATTAAGTCCTACTGTTCCTTCTGTTATTTTCAGCATAAAAAGCAATGAGAATTAGTTTGGACGGTTAAATCGTATCAGGATCATTTTTCATTCATTATTCATAAAAATATTTTCATTATATTATTATATCATGGCACAAGATGGATAAGGAAGAGGAAAAAGGATAGTAATCAAGAGTAAATACATAACTATTACAAGGCTCAACATACTCCCCTGCTTACCTTTTTTCATGTCCCCATGAAAAATAAATAATTATTATGCAAAGAAGTTAAATAGTAGACTGGAGAATATCTGTCCATAATAGGCCTGAGACCATGATGTCATGCCAGGTTTGCAAAGGCTACTGCTTCTTGTCCTTTAGGTAACTCATAGTCAGGGTGATACTGTTTAGGAGGATACCAAATAATGGAGCTTCTGAAGCGACATCCCACCCAATAGGGTCCTTCTCTTAAGAGAATATTGATGTATGGGACTAACCGTCTCGTAGCAGCTTTGAAATTTCCATAATTAAATTATTCTTTTTCCTTAACATTGTTTCTTGAAACCATCCATCTCATTTTGGATGCAACCAGGGATCTTTCCTGAATGGAGAGGAAATATGTTGTTCCTTCCTACACAATTTCCTTATGTATGAGCCCTAAAATTTTAGGCACACCTTCCTGTGCCATCATGCTTTTATGCTTAGTAAAAAATTGTAGAGGGTGAGTCGGTTCACTTCTTACCAAAAGATCTAAGCTGTGTTCCTATCTTTGGAACAAATTATAAGCCTTCAACCACTTCAGTTGGTTGACTGCAAAAGAGATAAAAGCCTGAAATTGAATATCTCCAATAAAAGGGCTAGGATTCACATCCACTTCTTTATCTAATATAAAATTATGCAAATAAAATTCAAAAAGAAGCCTTTGGACCTTTACTCCATGTGTCTTACAACAATTTATAAAATCATCCATTGTCTTCAGCTCAACTGGCTTGTCGGCTCTAATAGATTTGATTTTTAAAAATAAATATCATTCTAATAAGAACAAGGCATAGTTCGTAGCGGGGGATCAACAGGTCAAGATATTCAAATATAATGAACAAACAGTATCCAACTAATTCCTAACACTGTTCATCTTAGTTTTCATCCTCTTTAGTTTTTCTTCTTCCTGTCTAGCCCTGTCAAAAGCCTCATTCTCTACTAGGGCTAATTCCCTCAATTATTTTTGTAACTTCTGGTATTGTTGCAGGGAGACTATTTGTTGTTGATGTTGTTCTAAAGAAAGATAGGCTTGCGTCAGCTCTTCTCGAAGTTTTAAAATAATAGGGTCATTCCTTGAAAAGAAGTCCTTGGATTAACCTTTTGTTTGAGTGCCAATGTTGTGAGAGAATACCTCTTCAGTTTTTATTTCCTTATTGTGGGAGGACCAAACATCCATTTGAACAACTGCATTTACCAAGTTTTCATGAAAATTAACTTGGGTGGCTATTGTTCGAGTGGGAGTGAGCTCGGTTTGAATTCCTATTGATTCATTCTCGCATATTCTTGCTTGTGTAGCTACAGAAGTTACCTCAGGAGTGGTGTTCTGAGTTTTACAGTTTTTAACTTCTCGTCATAGCCTTCTGACTGTCTTCTGGAGATTTCAGTATTTTTGTCGTAGCTTCTTAAGTTTTCCTCTGGCTCCTTGAATCTTTTGAGGAGCGTCTGCTCCACTGATAGGTTTATCAGTGGTCTCTAGAGCTGCTTGTTGGTCATTAGGGTTGTGTTCCAAATTGCTGGTCCTCATGGCTGTATTCCAACAGAATCGTGTGAACAGACTGGTTGTCAGATTCTTGAACAATTTCTGTGTCTGCAGCCTTTGGAGATGGCGGTGTTTCTATATGCCCAGAATTCTCTGGGACTTGTGTTTCCATTGTGCTGAGACCAAGTGGTCCTCCAAGTTGCATATATACATTAGGATTCGCCAGGACCTCGGCCATCCCTATCTCGAAATCTAGTTCTGATTCAATTTCCAGTTCATTATTATAATTTTGTTCTTGTTCTTGTTCTGAATTGGCCTCTTCTTCGGGCTCTTCTTTTGAACCGGGTGCCTCTTCTTCAGGCTCTGATTCTGATTCAACTTCTTCTTTGGGATTTTTTTCAGGTTCTTCTTCTAAATCAGGTGCCTCTTCTTCAGATTTAGAGTCTCTTATCCTAACTGGACTGGCTGCCTTTTCAGGTTGGTTGCTTTCATCCCGAAGATTTGCAGACATCCTCTGGGCTAGTTCAATTCTTATATACTTCCTGCATTTATGGGGTTCAACCTTTGGACAAGAATTATTTTTTCTTTTGGAAATAGGGTTCTGTTTGCTTGTCTCCGCAATTGTGGGATGTTGGATTACATGGTTTTGCATGCTCTCTAAGGGTTGTCATGAAACCATCCCAAGTTAAGTTGTATTGAACTAGGCTATGACTGATGATTAATCTAATCAATCCATGGTGACTTATTACAGCTTTAGGGTGTCTCGCCTGTCTTATTCTAACAGGAGTATCATGCAATAAAGAATTCAAAAGAGATGGCAAATTAACATTGAGTTTTTGTTTCAAGACAGCTAATAGTTTAAGTTGTCGTGGTCTTACCACATCTTGGCGTCCATCATAGGTAATGTATCTTTGGATAATGCTTGCTAATTCTCCCCATGGTTCTGCCAGATAAGATGGTTGGATGGCTTTGCCTTTCCTGACTACTTGCTCACCTTCGTCTTTGAAATTTTCCACTATGTCTTGCAGCAATACATGTTTTTGTGACCATATAGTTCCTTCTGTCGGCAGCCCAGATACTTCAGCTATTATAGCGTCTGTGACTGTAATTATTCTACCTTTCACCATGGATTCCCCATTCTATAAATGTTGTATAAATTCAATGGAAATTTCCTCATTCGAGGGCTGAAATCTTGTGAGATAGGATATCCACCCTGCACTGATAAGAATTTCCGTGGCTCTGTCGGAGACCTCTAACACTAAAGGTTCTCGACGCACTGCCTTGCCACCCATAATGCTTGAATTCTTCCTACTATTGCAAAGGATGAGTGTAATGGAAAAATGCAGCAATATTGAAAAAACGCAGCAATATTAAAACACAGCAACACTTAGAGCGATAGAACAGTAAGTTTTTGTAATAGCTAAGTGTAGTTGATATTAATTGTGTTATTAAATTTCCGCATGCTACATGATCATGGAATATCTTATCATTCAATGAAATAATGACAACGCATGCACGAGTATAATGGAAATTCTGTCCCCCTTCGAAATGAGAGGTCGCCTACGACTGAATAGAGGTGCAATGGTTGTTCCGACGGTGGAATATAAGGATGAAGGGTAAAATAGTAAATAGAATAGAGTATGTAAATAAATGACGAGACAATAAGAGAGATGGATAGAGTAAAAGCGTGGTGTATAATCATAGTAAATGACAAGAGACAAGATGCTTTGGTTGATTATATTGGCATTTCTGCGCTGATAATTAAAATTCCTATCAAAAGGCCCAACCCGCGGACACAACTATCGCACCGGATATTGAGACAAGTGCCTCCACAATTGACCGAGTTGACTGTGAGGACAACAGAGATGAATGGCAGAGATTGAGTGCAGGGGCACTAGACAAAAATTTTCATCCGTACCTCGAGAGCCCCCGCAGTGACACAAGACACTGGAAGAATCTACAGCTTGCTGGCACGTCTTGTCAGCATTTAGTTTAAAGAATTTTTTAGCCATGGCTAAATGGTCGTCCCTATTAGGTTCATCTAGCCATATCCCTCTTATGGATACTGAGAGGGATATTCAATATACCATGTGTTCTATTGTTGGCATTTCTGGTATCCTAGTATATTGAATTGATTTTCCTTGATGGAAAATCTCTGACAAAGGATGCAGACTGTATAAAGAACTCAGAAAACCATCAGCAGTTCTATACATGCTGAATATATGACTGAATGTGAATTGAACGAAGCTCTGTATTTAATGGGAAATTCTATGTAAATAACGACGAGTTAAATCATGTGTGAATATTTTCTTGAATAAGTTCAGTGTATGTATGCATCCTGATGGAGGATAAAGGAAATCCTATGTATGATTGAGTTCTGGTGATACTTTGCTGGGCAGAGAATACCGAGAGTATTTGGGTATTGATTGGTTCAATTCTCGTACGGAATGCCCTGAAACTCTGTGTGAAGTCCTGTTGGGAGAGTGAGCCATGGACGTGCTCTGTGTGTGCAGGGCACATAAGCTCTATCGGTCAAAGTAATAGTGCGTTCCGCATGTGTTAGACAATACAAAGAAAGGTGTCCCTGTTGAATGCAAAAGAACCGAGTCGAATAGTCCATAAGGATTTCATCGGAGCTGTATAACAGTATTATGGTTATATAAACTAATAACGTGGAGGAAGAATAATTAAAACAGAGTTATGCTTTCGTGGAGAAACATAGCAATGACGGAATAAAGACGGACGAAACCTTGAGCAAAGGAGAGGAACCACGAGCAGAATAAACAGTGAAGGGGGTTTCCAGTTTTCATCGCACCGCTCTCGACGGGCAAGTGGTATTCAAGAGTTTGGGAGCAACTACGTGAACGACACATCGCCCCCGAAGGTGATGCATAAATCGCTTATCATTAAGTGCGTTATCGCGACGCAATACTGACGGCGGATGTCGCTACGATATTGTTGAGCACCGGCTGATTCGAGGGAAGACGGACGGTGGTCATATGAATGAGATGCAAGTTGTTAACTACAAATTACTGCGGGCTATCGCTACAAGTATTGCTCGGGCGCTGTCACGGGCGATATCCATCCGATCAAATGAGGCGGCGCTGACGCGATAACAACCGTTTAATGGAGATTTAATCGCTAACGCTAGAAATGTTAATGCGCATGTATTTAGGTTTTTTAAGGGTTTAACACAAAGTATTATGTAGTATTAAGGGTTTGGGAACCAACTCTTCACATTATTGGTTTAATATATCGTTGTTTTGTTATGCCAGATCTTCACCCCAAGTCGAAGAATAAATATTATTGAAGGCCCGAAAGGTTATATGGATATATATTACTGCTGGGTTTTTATATAAGTCAGCGGCACATTAATGCTTGTAACAACTAAAGGGGGAATTGGATTAATATCTCAATCTCAGATTGAGATATTAAAAAGCCTTAGATTAATTATCTAATTGCTAAAAACCAAGGAAATAAAACAATGAGAAATTGTTTGGGGGCTTGGGTAGACCCCGCTGGATTATCTAATTGATCCCATCCAGGAATACCATCGGCGGTTGGGTGGTTTTGACTCATGGTATTAATAAAGGAAAAACTATATAAGGAGAAATGTATCATGGTTTATGGTGTGCAGATTGAGGGGTTGTTAATGAATAAATCTTTTTAAGAGATATCTGCATGATCGAACTCTGTCTCTGATGAATCTGAATCTATGATGCACCTATGGATATGATCTCTAGATCTAGAAATGATGAATCTCTAGGAAGATTTGAAAATGAAGTCATGAAGATATGATACAAATCTGATGAAGAAATTAAGAGAAAGTTGGTAGATCTGAGGGTTGAAGCCTTCAGTGCGAAAGTAAAAGCTTTCTACAAACTGGTGTTAAATCAGGGGGTTGGAGCTCCCTTCCAGTGGTGACTGGAAAATGAGAGAAGGTGGTAGCCTTCTACAGGTGGGTGCTTGCGTGCTGGTATAAGTCTGCACCAGCATAAAATTGTAAGAAGTTTTCTTTATAATAAATATGAAGACTGAGATAACAACAATGGTGGTTTTCTCCCGAATTGGGTTTCCACCTTAAATACTGGTGTTCATATGTGTTGCTTATGTTTGATGGTTTGTTTTGTTATTTCTGTTCATGCTTACTTCTTACTAAACATCTGATGAATGAATGATGCAATGATCTAAGTAAAGACATAATAAGATCTCTGGACATACAATTTGGATTCAGTAAAGTAGCATATGGTTTTAAGAGAAAGAAAAAGTAAAAATATTTCAGTCAGCTCGAAATACTGATTCACCCCCACCTCCCCCCCGCCCCCCTCTCAGTATTTTTCCCAACAATTGGTATCAGAGCAGGTCCTTCTGAAAAATCTTAGCCGCTAGAAGGAAGATCAATCAAGATGAGAAATCAAGATGGAACAACATCTATCAGGCCTCCGCTCTTCAACGGAAACAATTTAATCTTCTGGAAAACAAGGATGAGATCCTATCTTCAGTCTCTGGGAGCAGATGTATGGGCTATTGTTGAAGGAGGATATCAATATCCAGTCGCAGTACCAACAGATCCAACGGAAAGAAAGAATTACGAAACAAATGCAAAAGCGATCAATGATCTATTAGGAAGTCTAACTGAATTATAATTTGTCAAATTCATGCAGCTGAATACAGCAAAGGCCATATGGGACAAAATCATTCTAAGTTATGAAGGTGATGCAAAGGTAAAAAGTGCTAAACTCCAAACTCTCAGAATTCAATATGAGAATCTAAAAATGGATAATGAGGAGAGCATTGCCAATTTCTTTTTATGTCTTGATGATATTGTAAATCGTATGAGAAATCTGGGAGAAACAATAACCGAATCTACTTTGGTTGAGAAAATTTTAAGATCACTAACGGCAAAATTTGAGTCAAAAGTTTCTGCTCTTGAAGAAAAACAAGATCTTCAAAATCTTACTGTGGTGCAACTTCATGGCATACTAACTGCATATGAAATGAGAAGAGGAGGACCATCTGAAGTCAAAGAAGCCATCTTTAGAGCTTCTACAAAAGGGAAAGAAGTACAAGAAATAGAAGGATCAGGGTATATCTCAGAAGAAGATGAGGTAAATTTTGTAAAGAAACTCCAACTTGGTACAAGACGGTTTAGAGGTAAGCTTCCTTTCAAATGTTTTGCTTGTGGAAGAGTTGGTCATTATGCTGCTAAGTGTCCTCACAAAGAAACACATGAAAAAGGAAAGGAAGTAGCAAGAAGGAATAAAAACCGGTTTAGCACTAGGAAAAGTTACTATACTCATGAAGACAGTGATGGGTTATCTGACAGTGAGGAAGAATGTGAACAAGATCTTAGACTTCTCATGGCATTTGAAAAGGAATCTAGAGAAGAAAAAGATACTTTTATGGATGCTTTAGAGGACAATGATTTTCTTGATGAATTCAATCAACTCAAAATATGCTTAGAAGAAAGTAAAATATGCTTAGAAGAAAGTAAAATATCCATAGAAACTCTGAAAAATCAGCTTGAAGAAAAGGAGAAACACAATGAGAAATTAGAATGTGAAATAGTAAGTCTAAGAAAAGAAATTAAGAAAGTGAAGACTTTGAATCTTAGATTTGCTAAAGGATCTGAAACCTTAGATGAGATTATCAAGGTACAACGTTCTCCTTTTATAAAGACAGGTCTTGGATATATCAGAGAATATTCTCAGACTTCAGCACCAAATTATCTAAAAGCAGCTACAGCCAGTATCCAACATTCTGCCACTCAGCAAGGGAATAAAGAATCTTCACAGGTAAAGCATGACCAGCTCAATTCAAAGAACACTAACAAGAATACCTTTCAAAGAAACACCAACCAACAGGTAAATTCAAGTAGAAGATTTCATGATCGCAAAAAATTCTTCTTCAATGGACAATGTTTCTCATGTCACAATTTTGGTCATAAAGCTGTTCAATGTGTTGCATACAAAACCATTATGACAAGAGAAGCAAGAAAGAAAAAGAGGGATATTGGAACAAAGAAGAATACCTATAACAACTTTTCTCCTCTTCAAAATGAAGTTGAATGTGCTTATTGCAATAACTTTGGCCATGAAGAATCTGAATGCAGGAGCAAAATCCAGCCAAAAGAGCAATTTCCTTCAAGCTCCAAAGTGTGGAAAAAGAAGGAATTACAGGTTGAAAATTGTGGCATAGCTTTATTTGTAGAAGGTGAAGAAAATCAATGGTACATTGACAGTGGATGCTCTAAACACATGACAGGTGACAAAAACAAACTTCTTGCATATAGTGCTCTAGAAAAAGAGAAGAATGTTACATTTGGAAATGATACTCCTGCTGTTATTAAGGGGAAAGGGTCTATTTTTCTAAAAGAAAAGGTGAAAGCTAATAATGTCATGTATGTAGATGGATTAAAGCATAACCTGTTAAGTGTAAGTCAAATGTGTGATCAAGGAACTGAAGTTGTCTTTAGTTCAAAAGAATGTGTGGTACGTGATCTTGATACAGGTAAAACAATTATAAAAGGAAATAGAACTCCAAGCAACCTGTATGTATTGAAGAACTGCAAAGAACAATGTTACTTGAGTAAATCTTCAGAAAATTGGCTATGGCATAGAAGGTTGGGGCATCTGAGCTTCTCTCAAATCAACAAATCAAGCAGACTTAAAGCTGTTCGTGATCTTCCTAATATTACTCTACCTGAAAATATCATATGCAAATCTTGCCAATTCGGTAAGCAAACCAGGGTACAATTTAATGCCAAGGAAGGATCATCAAGTAAGCCTCTTGAACTCATTCATACTGACATATGTGGACCTATGAGGAAAAATTCACCTCGTGGTGAAGAATACTATATCTTATTCATTGATGATTTCTCTAGAATGTGTTGGATTGGGCTGCTTAAACACAAAGATGAAGCATTTGAGAAATTTCAGATCTTCAAAGCACTAGTTGAGAATGAATTAGATCTAAAAATCAAGTGTCTTAGATCTTATCGAGGAGGAGAATATACATCCAATGAATTCCTTGAATTTTGTGAACAACATGGCATAAAAAGACAGTTTTCTGTAGCTGGCACTCCACAACAGAATGGCGTTGCAGAAAGAATGAATAGAACAGTTCAACAAATGGCTAGAGCTATGCTTGATGATTCTAGAACACCTGACACATTTTGGGGAGAAGCAGCACATACAGCGGTAAATATTCTTAACAAGGCACATGTTCGTGTAAATAGTGATAAAACTCCATATGAACTATGGTATGGTAATCCTCCCACTGTGAAGCATTTTATAGTTTTTGGAAGAAAATGCTTTATCAAAAATAATGATGAAAAACTTGGCAAGTTTGAACCCAGAGCAGATGAAGGAATACTTCTTGGTTACTCCTCTAGAAGTAGAGCATATAAATGTTACAATAAAAGACTTCGGAAGATTGTTGAATGTATTGATGTTGTTATTGATGAGTCTCCTGCAACTCCAAAAGAAGAAAAACAAACAACAGAAGACGATGATGACATATATCCTTCTACATCAAATGGGAATGATGTAGACAGTGAACCCAATGAAGAACCCGAAGATGATTTATCTGAAAAGGCTCCATCCAGATATGTTCAAAAGAATCATCTAGAATCTCAAATTTTGGGAGAAAAGGGATCAGGTGTACAAACAAGAAGGACTCTTGTGGGATCTTCTAGCTATCTGGCATTTCTATCCACTATTGAACCACACAATGTCAATCAAGCTAGCAAAGATGAATTTTGGATTCAAGCCATGAATGAAGAGCTTGATCAAATTGAAAAGAATCACACTTGGGAATTAGTACTAAGACCTCATGACAAAAATGTCATTGGAACTAAATGGATATTCAAAAACAAGTTAAATGAGAATGGGGATGTTATAAGAAATAAAGCTAGACTTGTTTGCAAGGGGTATGCTCAACAAGAAGGTATAGACATTGAAGAAACTTTTGCTCCTGTAGCTAGACTTGAAGCCATAAGAATTTTTCTTGCTTTTTCAAGCTTCCAACAAATCAAAGTTTATCAAATGGATGTTAAATCTGCTTTTCTCAATGGAGATCTAGAAGAAGAAGTTTATATAGAACAACCAGAAGGATTCATTTTGGGAAATGATGAAAATCTTGTTTGTAGACTTAAAAAGGCTCTATATGGTCTCAAACAAGCTCCAAGGGCTTGGTATTATCGTCTTCACAAATATCTTCATCAACAAGGATTTTCAAAGGGGTCTGCTGATAGCAACTTATACACAAAAGTTGAAAATGACAAACTATTGATTGTGGTTGTATATGTTGATGACATCATTTTTGGGAGTAACGAAGAATCTATGAGTCAAAAATTTGCCTCTGTCATGCAGCAAGAATTTGAAATGTCTCTACTTGGGGAACTAACATTATTTCTTGGCTTGCAAGTGCATCAAGCTGCAGATGGTATATTTTTGTCACAAACAAAATATCTTAAGCAAATTCTGAAGAAGTATGGCATGGAAGAATGCAAACCTGTAAGTACACCAATGATAACCGGATGCAATCTCAGTTCTCATGATGATTCTCCCACGGTGAATCAACCAGAATACAGATCAATGATAGGAAGTCTACTTTATCTCACCGGGACTAGACCAGACATTATGCATGCAGTTGGGATTGTTGGACGATTCCAAGCTAATCCAAAAGAGTCTCACCTTCAGGCTGTCAAAAGAATATTCAAATATCTACAAGGAACTCAAGAATTTGGACTATGGTATCCAAAGAATGCTGATCTCACTCTTCATGCTTACACTGATGCAGATTGGGCTGGAAATGTTGATGATCGGAAAAGAACTAGTGGTGGTGCATTCTACATGGGGCCCCGGTTAGTATCTTGGTTCAGAAAGAAGAAAAGCTCTATTGCCTTATCTACAGTAGAAGTAGAATATGTGGCTGCCTCATCATGTTGCACTCAACTTCTTTGGATGATGAAAACCTTACAAGAATTTCAAATCAAATGTTCACCTCCTATATGCATTATGTGTGATAACACAAGTGCCATCAGTATCTCAAAGAATCCTGTTATGCATTCCAAGACCAAGCACATTCCCATCAAGTATCACTTCTTACGTGAACAAGTACTTGAACAAAAGGTGAAGTTGGAATATGTGCCCTCCAAAGAACAAGTTGCTGATATATTTACCAAACCTTTACCCAGGGAAGCGTTCGAATATCTCAGACAGAAGCTAGGAGTAGTCTCTGCCATGCAGAAGATCAAATCTACTTAAATAAAAAAGATTAAATTGGAGACGCAGATTTCCTGAAGGACAGAAAATCGCGTATGGGTAGTTGCTGACAAAATTTGTATGGGTCAACATTCTTCAGCACAGCTGTGGTGCTGGTGGGTATCTCTGGATGCACAGGTTAAAGGGGAACATTGGTCTTGTGGAAAGGATGCATTGTTGGCATTCTAATTATGTTTGAATATGCAACATGATCTCAGGGGGAGCATGGTATTGTCGGTACAAAGGATCTTGATCTATCCTTTTCCCTTGATGTCAAAGGGGGAGAATATTGTTGAATTTATTTCTGGTCATGGTTGCCATCAAGTCCAAAGGGGGAGATTGTTGGCATTTCTGCACTGATAATTAAAGTTCCTATCAAAAGGCCCAACCCGCGGACACAAATAGCGCACCAGATATCGAGACAAGTGCCTCTAGAGTTGACCGAGTTGACTGCGGGGACAACAGAGATGAATGGCAGAGATTGAGTGCGGGGGCACCAGCCAAAAATTTTCATCCGTACCTGGAGAGCCCCTGCAGTGACGCAAGACGCTGAGTTGGTTGTCCCTATCAGGTTCATCTAGCCATATCCCTCTTATGGATACTGAGAGGGATATTCAATATACCATGTGTTCTATTGTTGGCATTTCTGGTATCCTAGTATATTGAATTGATTATCCTTGATGGAAACTCTCTGACAAAGGATGCAGACTGTATAAAGAACTCAGAAAACCATCAGCAGTTCTATACAAGCAGAATATACGACTGAATGTGAATTGAATGAAGCTCTGTATTTAATGGGAAATTCGATGTAAATAAGGACGAGTTAAATCATGTGTGAAGCTTTTCTTGAATAAGTTCGGTGTATGTATGCATCCTGATGGAGGATAAAGGAAATCTTGTGTATGATTGAGTTCTGGTGATACTATGATAGGTGGAGAATACTGAGAGTATTTGGGTATTGATTGGTTCAATTCTCGAACGGAATGCCCTGGAACTCTGTGTGAAGTCCTGTTGGGAGAGTGAGCCACGGACATGCTCTGTGTGTGCAGGGAACATAAGCTCTATCGGTCAAAGTAATAGTGCGTTCTGCATGTGTTAGACAATATAAAGAAAGGTGTCCCTGTTGAATGCAAAATAACTGAGTCGAATAGTCCATAAGGATTTCATCGGAGCTGTATAATATTATTATGGTTATATGAACTGATAACGCAGAGGAAGAACAATTAAAACAAAGTTATGCTTTCATAGAGAAACGTAGCAATGACGGAATAAAGACGGACGACACCTTGAGCGAAGGAGAGGAACCACGAGCAGAATAAATAGTGAAGGGGGTTTCCGGTTTTCATCGCACCGCTCTCGATGGGCAAGCGGTATTCAAGAGGTTGGGAGCGATTCCATAGAACGAGCGACACACGTCCCTGAGCGTATTTTCAAAACCGCCATCACTGCGCGCCATCGCACGTTAACGTTCGACCAAGGATGTCGCGCGATATTGTTGAGCACCGTTGATCTAGAGGGAAGCCATTAGACGGTGGTCATATGAGGAATATGCGTGAAGGTTAACCAATGTACGGTGGCCATCGCGTGTTATGTTCACGCATCTTCGCTGAGCGATATCCGTCCGATCAAATGAGGCAGCGCGACGCTATAACAAATGTCGAATGGAGATGACCGTTAACATTGGGGCCCATACGCATGTATTGAGGTTTGCGGGTTTAACCCAAAGTATTATGTCATGTATTAAGGGTGTGGGACCCGATTTCCCTTCACATTATTGGTTCAATATACGTTGTTGTGTTATGCTGAGATATTCACCCCCAAGTCGAAGATTAAATATTATTGAAGGGCCTGAAAGGTTATATGGATATATATTATTGCTGGGTTTTTATATAAGTCAGGGGCACGTTAATGTTTGTAACAACTAAAGGGGGAATTGGATTAATATCTCAATCTCAGATTGAGATATTAAAAAACCTTAGATTAATTAATTGCTAGATCAAGAAAATAAAACAATGAAAATTTGTTTGGGGCTTGGGTATACCACCTAGCCGGATATACGAAATTGATCTGTCCGGGAATACCATCTACGGTTGGTGGTATTGACTCATGGTATTAATAAAGGCAAAAATATATAGGAAAAGTGCATTACGGTTCTGTAGTGTGCAAATTGAGGGGTTGTTAATGAATAAATCCTTTTAAGAGATATATACATGATCAAACTCTGTCACCGATGGATCTAATTCTATGATACACCTATATATGATCTCTAGATCAGAAATGATGAATCTCTAGGAAGATGCGAAAATGAAGTCATGCAGAATCACAGTGAAGAAATTAAGAGAGAAATTTAGTAGTTACCGAGGTTAGAACCTTCGATTAAAAAAAGTAAAGCTTTCACCACATGCTGAATTGTTAAATGCCGGGGGTTGGAGCTCCCTTCCACGCGTGTGGAAGCGAGAGAGGGTGAGTACAGCCTTCCTAGAGTGGGTGCTGTAGTGATGGGACAATTCTGGCATGTATAAAATTAACAGAGATTTTATTTATAATAAATTTTGACAATGGCTTGGCAGTGTGCAGCGGTGGTTTTCTCCCGAATTGGGTTTCCACCTTAAATACTGGTGTTCATGTGTGTTGCTTATGTGTGATGGCTTATTCTGTTATTACTGCACATGCTTACTGCTTACTAAAAATCTGATGAATGAATGATGCAATGATCTAAGTAAAGAATTAAATGCATAATAAGATCTCTAGACATACGCAAGTTTTCTTAAGGATATCCGTGTGTATACGCGAGTTGTGTTCAGTAAAATGAAATAGGTTTAAGAACAAGTGAAAATTTTTCAATTAAATACAAATATTGATTCACCCCCCTCTGATGCTGCCCATGCTAGTGGCAGGGCTATAGTTAATGACGTGGAGAACACATAAGAATAATTCAATATGTTAGTGCATGTGAGATTTAGATATAATTATATATTTTTTCATAATGACAGCGTGTGAAGCCAAATTACAAAGCAGACATTTAACTATATGTGCCAATTAGATTAATTATAGAGAGAGCTTAGGAAAGAAGCCAATTCGAAACTAGGTTTTTGTAGTTAGATATAAATCTATATTAAAAGGGAGTACATATAACTCCATAGAAAGGTAAAGTCATGCCTTCATAAATGTAAGGGTTATTCATCAAATATGAATAGTGCTACCTTAGTAATTGTATGGTTGTGGATAGACTTAGGAATAAGTAAAATGGGAAAATAATTAAATAGTAAGAGTTCAGGGTGGGACATAACTACTAAGTTACCAATTTCCATTAAAATAAAATGGTTTAATTAATTGACATGGAGACTCACTGGAATTATGTAATTGGATTATAGCCTTAAGTAGTAGATGTCAAGGGTAATAAAAATCATGACATTAGTGTGATGATAGAAAATGCGTCAAACTCTAAATCATGGTATAAGGATACAAGAGGTAAGAAATGTTGTTGACAATAATTAAGAATAAAATATAAGCGACGATAATTATTGAACGAAAATTTGATAATAAATTAAGTTAAAGTACGGAAACTAAAATTTCTATCAGATAGTATTCGTCAAGGTATGACAAAACACATCAAGTCGTCGAATGTGAATGGTGTTAATTCCATAAATAGAAAAAAAGAATTTTGTTGGAAACGAAGTTGTTACAATTTCACATTTTTTTTTATAAAATAATGAATTAGAAGACAATTCAACACTTGATATAATTCATTTCATAATGGAGTGATATAATGAAAAAATCATACTCTGATGAACATACATAGGAGCACAATCAATGATAAAATTTTATCCAATGATATTTTGGCTAAATATATTACCTTTTCAACCTACATATTGAAAATATTTCCAGCAAACAATGTGAAAGTCAAAATTCCTTAATAAATAGGGAGATGAACAATGTCAAAGTGTCACTCATTTCATAATTTTTTTGAGACATTTCTAATGCACATGTCTCATAAGGGAAAGCTTGCGAGTAGTATGGAAAAATAAATCCATATTCATTGGGGACAATTAATAGTACAATGCTTACATAGTGTATAATCTAGTCACCAAGAAATTTGTAGTGTGAAAAAAACTAAAATTATTAGAGGTAAAATCTTGGAGTTATCAATACAATGAAATAATGGAAAGCAATAATCCATCTAAGTCAAAATTTTAGGACAAGTAAGTCCACTATGAAAACTAATTTTAGTTCACATTATATGCGTGGGAAATTATACTATTTGCTAAAGTTTAATTATATTTAAGAAACCATTTTTTCCTTCATAACTTACATTAAAAACATATATACACATACTCACATCTATTATTACAAGAATCCATTATTTTTTTTCATTCATAAACAAAAAAATATAATTAACAACCTAGCCAAACACTTGACATAGATATTCAAAATTTGGCTCTATCATTTTCACAAATATTTTTATGCACAATTTCTCACACATTTTTATGACTTGAGTTGGATTGGAATAATTTTTAAGCTATTATTCCATGCCTTCAACAAGACTATAACGATTGGTAGATTATTTAGCATTCATTAATTCTTTCGTTGAATTAGTTGTTCATAGCTTTTTCACCGTTTAGCCAAAGCTTTATAATGGCAATTGTGATCAATCCAAATTTTAAGAATTTTTTTATCTGAAAACAAATCGACATCTTATTGTCGACTTCACATATCCCAATATAGAAATAATATGACAAGTTATATTTATCCAAGTTCAATGAACGTTGCAACTTATTTATATCCAAATTTTTGTTTAGGAACGTTGATGAATGTTTGATCTGGAAGGATCTTTGCACGTGAGAAGAGCTTTGTGCCATCTTGATTTGATGTTGGTGACAAAGTGCTTAAGTGGGTGAAATTATGATTAATGCCTTTCACGAGATGTTCATACATTTTACTATGCATTTTATGAGCCTTTATTAAACTCATGCATTATTATTTCGTTTTGATATAAATGATTAATATTTGTGAGAGGAAATTTGTCTCACATATTATTCAATTAATGTAATTAGGGAAATTGGATGTTTATATGAGAAACCACCTCACACCAATTATCTATTTTTCTAAATTTTATCTTGAGAGAATCAAGGGCATGTTTGAAGAGTCTCTAGGTGGTTTTGAGAATTTTCCCAATTATGAGCCTGAGATAGTTGGAGATCCTACTTTCATGGATCTTGTTTTTCCTTCCTTGTAATTATGCCCAACAATGGTGGGCCTTGTAATTAATTCTCTTTGTTGTAGAGTGGGTGAGAGAAAACTATATATATTCCTTATGTGAGCCATGAGAAGGGGAAGAAAGGATAGAATGCTTAGCTATTGAGAGCCATAGTGCTTAGCTAATGATCGACCATAATGCTTGAATGTAAGAGAGCTTACTTTGAAGAAATAATATAGATGATCTGCATTCCAATTGAAGTAGATCCGGAGATGTAGCCCCAGAGAGATGGAGGGGTGAACTGCATTACCAACAGGGATAATTTTAAGGATGTAAGTTTATCTTAAAGTTTAGAAACCTTGCCGAATCTTACTAGTCCCTAATATGCAAATTGTAAAAAAAAAATCGATATTTTTGTAGAAATATTTAGATTTCCAATGATTTTATATTAGTCAATATAATATTTTGGTGATTTTAAAGGTAAAATAATGGTGTAATATAAAATTTGGGCGAATCATTTTAGAAAAAAAAAAAGGAAATTGGCGATTCTTTTCTTTTTGAAAAAGCATGGAAAATTAGCCCACCCACGAATATTAGCCCCTAAAATTTTCCCTGGTTACCAATATCAGTTGTCTCTCTCTTATTTAGTTCCATGTGCTTATTATTGTTTTAAGTTCATTTACTTATTTTTATGTGTTTTATGCATTATAATAAGATGAACTAATGTGCTCAATTAAACTTGTATAAGCCACAGTTAATTAAAGACATTACGCCTTGTAAGATGGTTAAATTAGTACTCGACCATTGATCGAATAAATGTGAAACTATTTCTATTCAAATTTATTTTTAGCTCTAGTTAGGATGCCATCGATGCAACATGTCTCCCCACGTATTTTTCGTGCTCTACCTCAGCGTGTAAAATTGTTTTGTTTTTTATTTGCGATTAATATATTTTTTTAACGATCCTTTGCATCCACGTGTAATATTGTTTTGTTTGTTATGATAACTACTTATGGTAATGGAAATATTAGTAGGGAAGGCTATTGTGTCAAAATTCATGGAAGGACATTGTGTCACAAGTAATGGATTAATGGAAACCAATAAAGGAAGTCTATTGCGTCCGGAAATTCGTAAACTGGCCATCAGAAATTTAGGAACCTTTCCAAGAAATGCAAATGCAACCCAAGTGTGATGTTGAATTTCATTCTATGTATTTTTCATAGTTGACTCCCTTTCCTAATCTCCTGAATTACTAGAATATTTATTCACCTCTCGCCAATCTTAGGACCCCTTTTGTTTTATCATTCTTAACATGTCCAATATTTTTTGGCATGCTTCCTCATTAATTTTTGGTCATAGAATACCCAGGTAAGGTTCTCTCTACTATGCCCATATCCATGGGAACATCCCTCTATCTACTAGCTAAGATTTGAACTTGGCAGATTTGAACTTGGTGGAAGGTATGCTACGGATAATGGAATTGGAATATGTAGAAATTATACAACAAGCATGTATATCTTGGATTCACCTGATCTAACAATGTACTAAAGTTAAATATTGAATCACTTCTACAAATATTTTGCAGAATTAAAAACACAATCACTAATCACATGAAGTAGAAGAATGAATCAAGCTACAACAAAATAATTTCCCAGGGAAATATTACAGCTAAAAACCCCACTATATTCTATTTTATACTCAGCATGGATCATTAAACAATTACATACAAAACTCTTCTCACAAGAGCCCTCTAGTTCTCAGCTAATTTTCTCACACTGTCATGAACAAAACTGACCAACACATAGCCAATTCTCAACCTCTAGACAACCTACCTTGCTTGCGCAATCCCTGATGGATGCAATCCATAAGAGATAGGAATTCTTGCCTTCCTTGATTGCACAAGTATCATGGGAACTCCAATGGGTGTTTGGTTGCATGTGTTCAAGCCAATAATCCTACAACTAATAGTCAACTTCCCTTTCACTTAGATCTCAAATGGGTCTCCACTGGATCTGAAATGCATGCAACTAATAATAGTAAATCCTCAGTTGCACGTGAGAGCACTGATTTTGAATTAATTAATATTTAACTAATGCACCACTGCACTTCAAACTCTGTTACAACTAGAATTACTCTACATGCCTCACCAACTACCTCTAACTCGAAGTTCATGAGCTAATTGAGTTTATCACACTCAGTTAACTATTACAAGTTATTTTGAGACTATATTACATTTTCTTGTCCATCTTAATTAAGGGATAACTAAAATAGACATGCTCCAAATTTAGCCCTGTGGGTCCCACCCTAGTGTAGGTGCTTAATTTTCACTAGGATCTTCTTGTTGAATCTCAACACTCCCTCTCAACAAGAAATAGATTATCCTTCACCCCGATCCTATCTCTATGGTATTCATATTTTCTCCTGGTGAGCACCTTCGTCAGAATATCTACATCTTGATCTTCCGTAGGAATGTACTGAAGCAACATGATTCTCCTTTGCACACAATCTCTGAGATGATGGTACTAGATATCTATTGTGCTTGGACTAAGGTATCCTTAAAGCAGAGGATTTATCGAGGAAAGCAATGCAACTCTGGTTATCACAATGTATCACCGTCGGCTCCATCTGAGAACCAAACAAACCAACCAAGATCTTTCTCATCCAAATAGCCTCACATGCAACTTGACTTGCTGCCATGTACTCTGCCTCGGCTGAACTGAGTGCCACAGATCGTTGCTTCTTATTGTACCAAGAAACTGTTATCGATCCTATCCTGAAGATCCCTCCTGATGTGCTCTCTTTTGATGGGCCCTTTGTCTAATGCAGATCTGCGAAGCCTTGAAGGTTCACTGCACATCCGTCGGTTTTTACCATAGACCATACTATGATGTGCCCCTCAGTATATCAAGACATTGATGCTCACTTCCCAAAGAGCTTGCTAGGCTTAACCATAGCTTGGCTCAGCTGGTTAACTACGTAGAAAATGTCTGGTATGGTGTTCACTAGATACATCAGTGAACCAACTAACTTCTTGTAGACATTAGCATCTACTACCTCTCCAGAAGTAGCATCTTCTTTCCTCCAATTTACTGGAAGAGGAGTATCCATGGGTTTGCATCTCTCCATATGAAACTGACCCAGTATCTCTTTGGCGTACTTTCCTTGAGAAACAAAAATTTCACCATCCCGCTACCATATTTCCAAACCAAGGAAATAATGAAGGAGTCCCATGTCCTTCATTTCGAACTCCCTTACAAGATCCCCCTTGCATGAGTGTATCAACTGCTCATGACCAGTAAAAATTAGATCATCAAAATAAAGAAAAATGATCAATAGCTTACCCTCAACCACAATCTAGTACAGGTTTGTGTCTTCTTTACTTTTGGTGAAGCCCAGTCCGGTGAAATAACTGTCTATCCGAGTGTACCAAGCACATGGTGCTTGCTTCAGCCACCCATACAATTTTCTTTTGAGTCTGCACACATGCGACTCATTGTTAAAGATCTCGAAACCTTCATGCTGCTCTACGTACACCTATTCCTCAATGATCCCATTGAGAAACAAAGTTTTCACATCTACTGGTGAATGCGCCCGGTGATATCGTTGATAGTGAAAGGTGAAGGATGGATCTAATAGAATACTACCTTACCTTGGTGCCAAAAGTCTCATAGTAATCAAGAGCTACTTGATCTGTGAAAATCCTAGGACACAAATGTAACACCCATAATTTTATGTTTTTCAAGTTAGACATTTGAACTTAAGTCCAAAGGGGAGTGGACCCCAATGGATAATTATTGTGTGGATGTAGTAAATTATTTATTTATGAAAAATAAATAAAATGTTTTGTGTGCACTAATACCAAATGATATTTTTGAGATCACTTGCCTAATCCATGAGGTTATGGAAAGAGGTTAAGACTTTCCCCAAAATCTTTCAAAAAGCCTTGAAAGAATTTATTTCTAATTTAGATTTTTGAGGAATATCTAAATTTCCACAATGATGAGGAAAGTATTTGGGAAGAGCTAAAAAGCTGGAAAAGTAGAAAGAAGCTTTAAAGTCCCTAAATAAGGGAAGCCTAGGCAAACAGGAATAAAAGCATCCTGAAATTCTGGACGCAGAATTAGAAACATGCTTTAGGGAGAGCATAGCTTAAATAAGCTACTCCAGAATAGATTGGGTTTGGTCTATTCTGGGAGAGGATCTCAGCTCGGGGGTGAGTTATGGAGACAGAAGAACTCTAAGGTTGGGAGGAATGGTCATAACTAGAAGAAGTGGTATGCACACTAATTTTATGAATGGTTAAAATAGATGCTGTTGTACAACATTGATAAATTCTATAGTTGTTATTTTTAATTAAGTTTCTGAGATTTTTTATTGCCTACATTTAACAAATTTCATTACGAGAAATTAATCTTTAAAATCTGTATAGTTGTAGGAATAGAAATTATCGGAAATTATCAACCAGAATATCTAAACCAGAATATGGTCTAAATCTACAGATATATTTATTATTCCCATAACCAAATTAATTGTTGTAACTTAAATCTGCTTCTATAATGAACAATTATATGAACAGAAAGAGATAGAAACTATAAACTAGAAGCTAACTGAAATGATATCTGCAACTATGTATAAACATGCAAAGAGAAATTTATCTCAATATTTAAGAAAGGATTTATTTCTCAAGAACTATAAATTTTATTAAAAAAAAAGTACAGTTCTGTTGAACTAATATAGCAATATGAAAAGAATTATAATGTGCCATGGTATCTGGTTGTATGAAAAATACAAATTCTATTAAGAATAAAATCAAATGAAAGATTTGGGAAGAAAACTATACCCTAAAGTATATGTTACTTTATTAAATAGATACTCTCTATTAGCCAGAAGCTTATACAATCTAGCAGAACTACAGAGAATTCAGTGAAGCGAGAAATATTGAAATCTATTATAAATAACATGAATTAAATTGTATTGTAAAGACCAAAGGAAGTAGAATGCTTAATATTAGGTTAAACAGGAAATTTTTTAAATAATATAGACTATAAATATAGATATGAAATATCTATATAACTCACTGTTAGAATGAACCTGGAATATTTAGTAAAAATAAATCGCAGAAATTCACTATGGCGATATGCTGGAAAGATGAGTTAAATTTCGGTAATTATAAAATAAAATAAACATCCTTTCATAATCCCTGAAGGTCCATAAAATACTTGCCTAAGTTAACAGAAATTTTAGAATAACAGATATATAACTGAGGACAATTTTGTATCTATATTACTGACTAAACACATCTAAGTTCTGTGGAGAACCATATCAATAAACAAAAAGGGAGATATTTATTGTGCATAGATACATTATGGAAACGATTGTGTGGATAAATTTAATTAAAATAAGATCAAAACCAAATTATTTTATAAGAGATGGATATAGGAACGATTTTCATTTTAATATCAGTTTGGTAAGTGAGTATACATTAAATTCATGATAGTAAAATCAATTAAATGAAAATGGTAATTACACTGTTGCAAGGGGTATACACCTCATTGAAAAGCGAGAGGACTTAAATAAATATACAGTCCATTTCAATAGTAAGTGAAATTATTACAACATGGTGTGGTTGACACCTATTCACACCACAGAATCCAAAAAGAAAAAAACGATATGAATAGAGATTCTCAGTGACAGACGAGAGAGGAGTATTATCCTCGAACCAAAATTTCAATTTATAAAACTTTTAAAACTGCATTTAAACGCAGAGATGCTCCTCGGTTATGCTCGACCAACCTGATACAGGCTAAGAGTGATGGTGAGGCTTGAGTGAGAAGGCTCAGGACAAAAACTTTAAAAAAGGGCAAACGACAATCGAATATATACATTACCTGTAGAAGACAATGAAGGTAAGTTAAAATCGATGATATATGTATATAAACGACAAACCAAGATTATTATAACAAATATCGACTAAGATTTTAGATATTAAAATATATTTAATATACATCACACAATTTATCAACTAAGGAGTTATCATTATAGAGAAACGATAAGCAAGTAGGTTCTCTACCTGAGAAACAAAAAAAAATTGTATTAAAACGAGAACTTATTTAACAAATATAGAAAATTATACACCCTTTATACCAAAATATTCATTCAAGAATTATATAAAAGAGTTAAAATGGAATAACAAGATGTGAAATGGTTGGAGACATATTGGTGTTATAGATTCATACCTTCTTAACACTTAAATATATCGGAAAGAAAGTATTACTTGAAAAAAAAAAATAGTGGTGAAATGAGAAGGTGTTACAATTACACTGTGAGACCATGTTAGAAAAAACTGGGTTGTTGTTGTGCTCACTACATAAAATATTTTTTTTGAAAAATTTATATTGTTACTAATGTTGTTTTGTTTTAGTGTACAAAGGTACTAAACTAAAAATTCAATGGCTGAAGAAGATGAACTCTATGTCGATCTGGGTGGTAGAGATAATACACCAGATCCCAATGCTCCTTTAATGGCTATGTTGCATAGGTTGCAACAGGATATGGCCGAGCTAAGAAGCCAGAATGACAGGCTATCATTAGCCAGTGAGGAGCAGGAAAAACTGATAAGAGAACTGACTTCGTGGAACAGCCAAGAAGGTGAAGGTTCCGGAAGGAGGAGGAAAGGTAGGTTCTCAGATGATTCTGAGAAAGATGACACTACTAGACATCAGTCTAAACAAAAGAGGGAATTATAGGGTCAATTCCGAAAAATTAAACCTCCCTCCTATGATGGAGAGAAGGAGGAAGATGCTAAGGCATGGTTGTTGAATATGATTAAGTATTTTCAGGTCTACGAATATGAAAGAAATCTGAAGGCCAGATTAGCTATCTACCAGTTGCAACGTAAAGCTACCTTGTGGTGGGAGGAGACAAAAATGGTCCATGTCGTTGATGAAAAAACAATGACTTGGGAAGATTTCCAAGTCAAGTTTAAAAACCGTTATTTGAACGAACGCTATTATGATGATAAAGCAAAGGAGTTTCACGAACTCAGATTGGGACAGCTCACCATAGATGAGTTTTTCACCAAGTTTACAATTTTTTTAAGGTATGTCCCTTATATTCGTGAAGAGAAAGCAAAGGTACAAAGGTTTTTGAACTGTTTTCCTACTATGCACAAAGAGAAAATAGAGTTCGTTAATCTAAAAACTATGGACGAAGTGGTGAGGAAAGCTAGATTATGCTACCAGCAATTTAAAGGAAAGAGTGAACATGGGAAAAGCTGGATAAACAAGGGTGAATTCAAAGGAAAGAAACAGAAACCAGCTTACTTGAAGAAATTTGGTAGGGATCATCAGCAGAAGAAATTTAACAAACCAAAGGAAAGTCAAACTACTCAGTCCCAAGTTGGTTCAAATCAAATAGATGGGGATAATAAGAAGGAAGGAACAGTTAAAATGCGAGAGCCTTTGAAATGTTGGGGTTGCGAAGAACCTCATCTGTTGAGGGACTATCCACACAGAAATATTTAGATGATTCTGAGAGATAGAGAAGCTACCACAATGAATGATATAGTAAGGAACATACCCACTATCAGTGTAGCCTTGGAGAACCTACAAGAAGAACATCAGTCTACTATGGTCGAGATGGAAGGTAAAATTTTTGATCAATCTGTTACTGTCTTAATCAATCCGGGTGCTTCTTTGAGTTATATTAGTCCACAAGTTGTAGAAAAATGTAAACTCAGAACATAAAAGTTTCAACAGCCTTGGTTGGTACAATTAGCTACTGGAACTAAGCGCAAAGTAACTCATAAGATACCTAAAACAGCTATTAAATTGAATGAATATCAAACAAAAGTTGATTTAAACATTTTTCCATTAGGTTCTTATGATTTATTGATAGGAATGGATTGGCTAGAAAAGAAAAATACCATGCTAAATTGTTGGGACAAAACTCTGCACTGTATAGATGATGAAGGAAAACCATTCATATTAAAAGGGAAACTGAAACCTATTTCTGTAAAGAAAATCTCCGCCCTTCAGCTAAAAAGAATAGCTAGAAAAGGATATCAAGTATATGTTGTACATGTTGAAGAATTAGGACAGCAACCTAAAGAAAACCTGCTAGACACTTTACCAATGGTAAGATAATTTAAGGAAGTTTTTCCAGATGAGATTCCTCATCTTCCCCCCAAAAGAGAGATTGATTTTTCAATCGATTTGGTGCCAGGAGCAACACCCATTTCTAGAGCCCCTTACCGAATGAGCCCCCCTGAACTCATGGAGTTAAAAATGCAATTACAAGAATTGCTGGATAAAGGTTACATCAGACAGAGTGTGTCTCCTTGGGGAGCACCAGTGCTATTCGTGAAAAATAAGGATAGAAACTTCAGAATGTGCATTGACTACCATCAACTGAATAAGTTGACAATCAAAAACAGGTATCCGTTGCCCAGAATAGATGACCTTTTTGACTAGGTGAGAGGAGCTTCAATATTCTCTAAGATTGACTTGAGGACTGGTTATCACCAACTCAGAATTAAGGAGGAAGATATCAGTAAAACAGCTTTTCGAACTAGGTATGGTCACTACGAATTTGTAGTCCTACCTTTTGGTTTTACAAATGCCCCTACCACTTTTATGTGCTTAATGAATAGTGTTTTGAACAAGTACTTAGATAAATTCGTACTAGTGTTCATAGACGATATTCTAGTCTATTCAAAAAGTGAGGCAGAACATAAGGAACACCTTAGAATTGTGCTACAAAATCTCAAAGAGAATCAGTTATATGCCAAGTTTAGCAAATGTGAATTTTATAAGGATAAAATTTAATATCTAGGCCATATCATTTCTGAACAAGGATTGGTTGTTGACCCTGAGAAAATAAATGCTATTAGAGAATCGCCGGTGCTGACTGATGTTTCAGTAGTGAGATCATTTATGGGGATTGCAGGTTATTATCGAAGGTTTGTAGAAAGATTTTCTGCAATAGCATACCCCATAACTTCACTACAAAGGAAAGGTACTAAATTTGAGTGGACTGAAAAATGCCAAAATAGCTTTGAACAACTGAAATTAAAACTTACCACAACACCTATACTAAATATTGCAGATCCTGATAAAGAGTTTGTTGTGTGTACGGATGCATGTAGAGAGGGGTTGGGAGGAGTCCTACTGCAAGAGAATTCTTTCATTGCATATGAATCTAGAAAACTTAAGAAACATGAACGAATTACAGTGTATATTATTTGGAATTGGCCGCTGTAATTCATGCCTTGAAGATGTGGCGACACTATCTTCTTGGGAAAAAATTTACATTGATGACAGATCATATCAGTCTCAAGTATTTTTTTCTCAAACAGATTTGAATGCTAGACAAGCCAGATGGCTGTCTTTTTTGAGTGAATTTGATATGGACATAAAACATATAAAAGGGAAAGAAAACAAAATTGTTGATGCTCTAAGCAGAAATGCTTGCCAAAACATAAGCAGCATTGGGAGTAGTGCTAGTTTTGACTTAGAAGAATTAGTTAAAAAGGTAGGAGATCAAGATCCAAACTATGAGAATCTACAAGTGAAAATGTTGAAAAAAGAAATGGTTGAATACACCCAAAACCAGAAAGGGCTGATCTGCTATAGAAACAGATTGTACATCCCCAATCTGGATTCTTTGAAAAGAGAAATCCTAGATGAATATCATAAACATCCATGTTCAGGACATCCTGGATATCATAAAATGCTTACAGCCTTGAAAAATAAATTGTTTTGGCTAGGAATGAAAAAGGATGTAGCCAACTATTTAGCTAGATGCATGGAGTGTCAACTAGTCAAAGTTGAACATCAGCATCCAACTGGTCTTCTAAACCCCTTACCAATTGCAAAATGGAAATGGGACACTGTTTCTATAGATTTTATAACCGGGTTACCCAGAAAAAAGTACCAGCATGACTCAGTGATGGTAGTAGTAGATACATTAACAAAGGCTGCACATTTCATACCTGTAAAATCCACTTTTGGGACAGCCCAAGTAGCAAATGTGTTCCTAAAAGAAATAGTAAGGCTACACGGGGTCCTAAAGATGATTGTTTCAGATAGAGACACTAAGTTCATATCAGCCTTTTGGAAAGGTCTATTTGGGGGCATGGGCACTAAATTGAATTTTAGCACTGCTTATCACCCTCAGACGGATGGTCAAACAGAGAGAAAAAATCAGATTTTGGAGGATATGCTGAGAATGTATGTGATGGATAAGCCATCCAAATGGAAAGACTACTTACATTTAGTCGAATTTTCTTATAACAACAGCTACCAATCCTCCATAAAAATGAGTCCATTTGAAGCACTCTATGGAAGAAAGTGTCATGCTCCTTTAAGTTGGATCCAGCCTGAAGATAAGCTATTATTTGGGCCAGATACTCTACAAGAAATGGAAATGATTGTCAAACAAATACAGAGAAACATCAAGACAGCACAAGATCGACAGAAAATCTATGCCGATAAGAAGAGATTGCACCAAGAGTTCAAAGTGGGTGATCATGTGTATCTGTGTATTAAACCCAAAAAGAGCACACTTTATGCTGGAATTTGTGCAAAATTGGCTCCTAGATATTGTGGGCCTTTTGAGGTGTTAGAAAGGGTGGGACCAGTGGCTTATAAACTGGCCTTACCTCCCCATGTTGAATTTCATGATGCGTTTCATGTTTCGTTATTAAAAAGATATGTACATGATGCTTCTCATATTTTTTATTAGAATGTGATACAGGTGGAACCAGAAGGGGAGTTCCTTCCAGAGCCGCTTCAAATATTGGAGCGGGAAGAAATTGAATTGAGAAATAGAACAGTAGCTAGAGTAAAGGTGCAGTGGAAACACCTTACTTCAGAAGAGGCTACATGGGAAAGAGAGGCTGAAATGATGGAAAAATATCCATATTTGTTTTCAAAATAAACTCTAGTAGTTAGTTGTTAACACCAAGGACGGTGTTTGTTTTCAGAGGGGGAATATGTACCACCCCTAGTTTTATGTTTTTCAAGTTAGACATTTGGTCACACCTCCCATTTACAACAAAAAAAATTTTGTATTTTGTTTTTTTTTTTTTTTATAAATTCCTATACAATGATGAACTAAAGTCCAGTTCACCTTCTAGACTAATTTGTCATCCTTTACTCTTTGATTTACACATCAGTTATATATTCACCCTATTTCCCATGATACTTAAAATCAAGAGCATAACATCTCATTTCAAATTCTAATCATTATAATAACCATTAAATTTTTGAATCAATAATCATTCACCTTCATTTTATTGATATGTATATATATGCTTGTTATATTTATACATATTTACAACTTCACAATATATAAATACTATACTTTTCCATGTTCTATGGGAAATCCTACCGAGTTTTCTCATTTATACTTATATGATTCAACCCTATTAAAAGCTTATCTTCGATGTATGTATAAAATGATGCATTTTCATCGAATTGTAGTGTAGACAGAGTGCCACATAGCAAATCGAAGTTCTAGATACGATTGTGTGTATATCATTTATGACCTACTAGTTTTCCATAGGCGTACCAATACTTTATTTCTCTTCATGCATATGGTTTATATTGCTTTTCACTGTGTAGATACGAACTACATCTCTGATATTGCATATGAGATCGGGTCTGTCATATTTTTATTTCCCTTACAATTCTCTATTCAGGGTACATCGAAAATAATTAAATCTTGTATGTACTCATATCTTGGGAAATCTACGATTCACATTTTTTGTGGCTTCCGACTACGGAACGACATGTGTAGTTAATATTTTGCAGGCCCTGGTACATTGGGCTTTTATTGACGTCCTAACCCAAGACAAAAGTCAACTCGTTTGTTGATCCGGGTGCGAATCGTCGGATTAGTGCCACATATATGGCTGTGCATTGTTAGGGTTTTCGTTATGTTTGTTATAAGGATCGAGTCGTAACTTGGGTACGCTTTCCTGTTCGACTCTCCATTCTTCCGGCTTTCCATAGCGATGGCAGCTCTGCTCGACCTCTGAGCGTTCATGGTTCCTCTCACTGGCGGTTATTATAATCTTGTCAACGCGTAGAGGTAAGCCCACTTTCTTCTTCTAGGGTTGAATATTTCGTGTTTTAGTATGCCTGCTGTAGCTTATGTATGGTCGTCTCGTTTTACTTCTGGTTTCACATCCCCAGACTAAATTCTGTGCTCTAACCCTTCTTCCTATGTTTCACTTCAGAGCAATGTTAACTTGGTTTGGAATTTACGTCCTTGTTTATCATTTTACCAGGACTTCTCTGGTTGTTTGAAAAACGTTGCAGTTTACAGGATACGAAAGGGTTTCTGTGACAATCGAGGACACTTCCCTTCCAAATTTATTTTCCGAGGAGCTGAAACTCTCCACAGGTAAGACTTCCTCATCGTTATGGACTCTGTTCCTCCTTTCTGCGTTTACGTTCAACTTTTGGGTTTAAATCTATTAACCTATCTTGTGCCTTAATCTTCCACGCATTTCCAGGGCTCAGGTTTATACTCTCGGATCCTTGCATTGCACAGGTAAGGTTTTAAATTGTTCTTTCAGATTTACTCCTTCTTCTATATACGTTCCCCAGGTTTTGGTTTCGAAATTCGTTTATGGTAATTTTTCTAATACGATTAATGTGCTTTTCTATTCGCAGGTATTTTTGGTATTACCCTGAATCCGTATGTTTCCAACAACCTCGTTACTCTATTCGCTAATTGTAGTTGTTCTTCCTACCTGTCACAAATCGGTATGCATGAGCCTTGCGGCTACTTGAGAACTAGTGGTCCATACGACTGATGCAACCTATATATGTCTTGTTTTTTTTTTATATATATCTATTCATGGATGAGAAATTTGTCTCCCAAAGGGATTTAACCCTTGTTTTTGTAACTTATGTATATGCTTCACTCCAGACTTCAGACGCTCTAATTGACTGGGATCTGGACCCTATGAGGGCGATAAAATTTTCTAAGTACTACTCTTATTTGTTTCCACAATTAGTTCTTCATTTGTGCTGGGTTTCTCGTCCAATGATAAATTTTAATTTCTACTCAGTATTAATTATAATTTTTTTTTGTTTTATATGCAATCGCTTGCTCAAATCGACCATACATTAATTTTGTTATTTAAATGAACTGTCAAAGGAGCTAGTTTATGGGAATTTTTGAATAGGGTATGTACGTACTTCGCTTCTACCAGATGAGTAATATATCATGCCTAAAATTTTACTCACTAGTGTAAAGTTGTTTTCCAATAATATGTGATGTTTACGAACTGAAGATTTCGTTATGCTTTTCGTTTGCGGCATCAGTCCAGATCTTTTAGTGGTTCATAAAGGAATGAAGTGGATAGAATTATAGTTATTATCTCATTATATTTTCTTGCCATATTTCGTTTTTATAGGAAGAAAAGTTATAAAATTAATATTGATTCTCATGTTTACTCTGCTCTATTATTTTGCATTTTAAACCCTTCGATTATACCTGCGGTTGGGTTCGATATAGATAAGTGTACCACGAATTCAACAGACATCTGTGGTTAAGTTCTGTGCAACTTAAATATTTAATGAAACTACAGGTATATTTCAACATCTACCGATTTCTCTACTTACAGTTTCAGTTTTTGCCTCTCAGCCCTGGCACTTTGTCGACATGGATGTCTTGCGTTTTTCTAATTTATTTTTTCAACTTCTTACTCCAGGGATTTGAATTTTGTATCTAGTCTCTTATAGTTAGTGTACAATTCAATTCATGAAACAGAAGTAGATTAAAAACCAGAATATAATTAATCTCTGGAAAATATGTATCCTCAGATTTAAACCAACACTGGTTTAGAGATTTTGTTGGATTCTACTTCACAGAGTTATTTTCTACAACTATGCAGAATTATAAAGGTGAATTCCTTATGATTAATTCTGCTAAATGTAGAATTTATAATTCTAACATACATTCAGTTTTATATGTAGCCAATTCATACTATATGAAATAAACACATCAATAAATCTAGAAACATACCACTCATGCAATTGACCAACCTCCCAACCTTAATGTCCTTCTGTCTTCCAAAACTCACCCCCGAGCTGAGACCATCTCCGAGAACAGATCAACCCCTAATCTGTTTAGGAGCAGCTTATTTAAGTTGTTGTTCCCCAAAGCCCGTTTCTAATTCTGCGTCCAGAATATTAGGATGATTTTCTTCCTGTTTGCCTAGGATTCCCATTTTAGGGATTCTTTAAAGTCGTTTTATGCTTTTCCTCGCCTGGAGCATCCAATTTTCCTCTTTCCCCAACTATTTTCCCTTATCATTGGGGAATTCGCATTTTTCCTCAAAAATCTAAATTAGCAATAATTTCTTTCAAGGGATTTTTGAAAGATTGGGAAATATTTTCTCATCCATCCTCATTGAATTTAGCAAGTGATCTCATAAATCTCATTTTGTCTAATACACACAACTATTTTATTCCATTTCCTCAAATTAAATATTTAATTACATTCACAAAATACTTATCCTCGGGGTCCACTCGGGATTTAAAGTTCAAATGTCTAGCTTGAAATTCAAACACATAAAATTAAAAGTATATCGCTGAAAATAAACATCGTCCTAAGATTGTTATTTAACTACTAGAGTTCATTTTTTTTAAACAAAAATGATATCTTTCCATCATGTCGCTTTCCTAGGTAGCTCTCTAACAAAGAAAGTGCTTCCAATGCACCTTTACTCTTGCTACCGTTTGATTTCTCAATTCAATTTCTTCCCGCCTCCAATATTTGAAGCTTGCCTGCGTAAACTCCCTTCTCGGGTTCCAATTCCGGTAATAAATTCAATCAACTATGTGAGAAGCATCATGAACATAGAGTATTTTTAACAACGAAACATGAAACACATCATGAACTCTAACATAGTGGTAAGGCCGCTATAAGCCACGGTCCCAATTTTCTAGTATTTCAAAAGGACCACCTAGGGAGCCGCTTTGCACAACTTCCGTGCTCTTTTTGGGTTTAATACGCAAGTACACCGCTCCTACTTTGAATTCTCACAAAATTTTCTTATCGCATAGTTTTTCTAGCGATCTTGTGTCGTTTTGATGTTTCGTTGTATCCGTTTAACTATTCTTTCCATCTCTGTGTGCCATCTGGTCCAAAGGGGAGTGGACCCCAATGGATAATTATTGCGTGGATGTAGTTAATTATTTATTTATGAAAAATAAATAAAATGTGTTTTCAGGCACTATGACCAAATGATATTTTTGAGATCATTTTTTGTCAATCCATGAGGTTACTAAAGAGTAAGACTTTCCCCAAAATATTTCAAAAAGCCTTGAAAGAATTTATTTCTAATTTATATTTTTGAGGAAAAATCTAAATTTCCCCTAATGATGAGGAAAGTAGTTAGAAGAGGTAAAAGCTGAAAATCAAAAAGCAGTTTTTAAGTCCCTAAATAAGGGAAGCCTAGGCAAATAGGAATAAAAGCATCCCGAAATTTCGACGTAGAATTGGAAACAAGCTTTTTTGGGGAGAGCATAGCTTAAATAGGCTACTCCTTTGCAACGTATTGGGCCGGTCTGTTCCGAGAGGGATCTCGCCGGGGGTGAGTTCTGGAGACGAAGAACTCTAAGGTTGGGAGGACTGTCATAAGAATAAGTGATATACACTAATTTTATGAATGGTTAAAATAAATGTTGTTGTACAATATTGATAAATGTTGTAGCTACTATTTTGAAATAAATTTCCGATATTTGTTATTCCTTACATTTAACGTATTTCATTAGGAGAAATTAATCTCTAAAATTTGTATAGTTGTAGGAACAGTAATTATGGGAAATTGTCACCTGCATATGGTCTAAATCTAGAGATATATTTATTATTCTGATATCCAAATTAGTTGTTGTAACTTAAATCTTCTTCTTACGAGAACAGTTATATGAACGTAAAGAGATAGCAACTATAAACTAGCAAACCTAACCGAAATGATAACGTAAACTCGTATCAACATGCAAAGAGAAATTTATCTCAATATTTAAGAAAGGATTTATTTCTCAACCATAAATTTATTAAACAGAGTATAGTTCATGGAACTAATAGAACAATACAAAAATATTTCTAATGTACCATAGTACTTGTTTGTATGAAAAATACAAATTCTATTAAGAATAAAATTAAACGAAAAAGAGTTGGGAAGAAAACTATATCCTAAAGTATATGTTACTTTATTAAATGGATACTTATTAACCAAAAGCTTATATAATCTAGTAGAACCTACAGAGAGTTAAGTGAAACAAGAAATATTGAAACTGCTAAACATAACTCAATTAAATTGTATCGTAAACCAAAGAAAGTAGAATACTTAATATCAAGTTAATCAGAAAATTTTTAAATAATCTAGACTATAAATATAGATATGAGATATCTATATAACTCATCATAGAATGAAACCCGTAAGGCTTAGTAACAATAAATCGTTGAAAAATTCACTATGTTGATACGGGGAGATGAGTTAACTTTCCGTAATTATAAAATTAAATACACATACTTTCATAATCCCCGAAGGTCCATAAACTACTTGCCCAAGTTAACCGAAATTGTAGAATAATCGTATATACATAACCGAGGACAAGTTTGTATCTATATTAATGTCTAAACATATATAAGTTCAGAGAACCATATCAATAAATAAAAAAGGGAGTATTGTCCATAGATACATTATGGAAATGGTGGTGTGGATCAATTGAATTAAAATAAGACTAAAATCAAATTATTTTATAATAGGTGATAGGAACAATTTTCATTTTAATATTAGTTTGGTAAGTGAGTATATATTACGTTTAAGGATAATAAAATCAATTAAATGAAAATAGTAATTTCCCGTGGCAAGGGGTATACACATCATTGCAAAATGAGAGGGCCTAAATAAATATACAAATCGCTCAATAATGATTAAAATTATTATACAAGGTGTGGGTGACACCTATTAACACCAATGTATCCAAAAAGGAAAAATGAAATGAATAGAGATTCTCGGTGATAGACGTGGAGAGGAGTATTATCCTCGAACCAAAATTTCACTTATAAAACTTTAAATTTGCAATTAAACGCAGAGATGATCTCTGCTATGTTCTGACTCATCATAATACAAGTTTCAGAGCCATAGTAGACTTGAGTCGAAGGCTCGTGGAAAAAGCTTTTAAAAAGGACAAACAATAATCGAATATATACATTACCCGCAAAAAGACAATGAAGGTGTTAAACTCAATGATATATGTAGGTAAACGACAAACCAACATTATTATAAAAAAGATCGATCAAGGTTTTAGATATTAAAATCTATATTACCTAATGAAAAAGAGTCGAGACCCTTCATGGCCCTTACGATCTTCTTTGCACAAAGGTGTGCATGAAATTGTAACCGTCTCTATATATATATTGTATTAAAATGAGAACTTATTTAATAATATGAAAAATTATACACCCTTTACCACGGCCGACGTTCAAGCCGAGTTTTAAAACCCCGCGCAGATGCTAAGAACAAGGGAAGGTATTCCTACAATACCTAGTGTAAAATGATAGTAAGTCAACACTATACTCACATACATACAAGATAATTGAATAAATTGTGAATAAATACATAACCAAAATAGAGTATCGATTATTCACAAAATAATTCCTAGAAAGGACTGAGAGAGGTAAGTTTGGATTACCTATATGTATTGAGATGCCGAATGAAACCCGTAAAAATTCCGTAAAAAGAGTTGCATACTCCTCTTTGGTCCGGGGAAGGAGGCGCTCAATTTGACAAATGAACTCAATCAATAATAACCATACAAAGAAAAAAATCGTCGGGAGGAGAATGGTTATACAAGACTTCAATACACTTGAGGGAGAAGGGCTATACAAGACTTCAATAAAAATATGAAAATGCAATAATGCCGAATCGCATAAACGATTTCCAAAGATATCAACGGTTTCGCATAATTGATAGAGAGAAGCTTTTCATGGGCAACGCCGTGAAGGCTTGGTGAATCGCATCGAAACATTGAAATGCCATGAAGCTGCAGTTAGATCTGGGGATACAAATCATGAATCCGAAATGAAAGGGTAAAGGAAACTGTTGAGGGAAGATACAAAGTTAAATAGCATTCAATAGAACCAAACCATAATTTAAATCGACGTATCAAAATCCTCCATATGTCAATAGATTGGGATAGTACCGAAGTGGATCTACATTCTCGGAATCACAACAAAGAGCCCACAGAAAAAATCAAAAGAAATCTTCACATTTATGTGGGTTGATACAACAAGCTTGCTTGAAATAAAACTTTACAAGATTTAAACAAGTGGTACTTATTAAGCATGGAGGAGCCACATATCGCACCGGAGAGAGCGTATGTAGTGATGTATGGTAGCTTATTAATGCGAATAGAAAAACATGCAAGGAACATAGCCAACCAAATATTCCTTCATCATTACAAAGGATACGATTATGTCACACTGAAATTAATGAAAAAAAATCTCCATGTAAAGTCGAGCTTTGATTTTATTATATTTAAGTTCCAAGGTTGATAAATGTCAATAACTTGAACCCCTTTATACCTTATTCATATAAGGGTATGCATATAAACTATGTTATATCTATATGCTTGTGGGGTTATGAAAGTGCATATGGATTTTGGTAATCATACACCGAACAGTCTTTTCTCGAAAGTATAGTTTAAGATTATTAACATATAAATATATGGGAAGAGAATAAATAGAAACCAATTTAATCAAATACATTATGATAGGTATTTTATACATGAATGCATTAATAGATTGTGAATACATAGGAAAAAAAATGGTAAGGGAATATTGTTAACGAGAATTATAAAACAATATTCATTCATGAATTATATAAAAAGAGGTAAAAATGGAATAATAAGATGTGAAACGGTTGGACATATTGGTGTTATAGATTCATACCTTCTTAGCCCTTAAATATTGGAAAGAAAGTATTACTTGAAAAAAATTAGTGGTGAAATGAGAGGTGTTACAACAAATATGGCCTTGTATTCCACACTCCCATCACAGCCTTTACCTTTTAGATCCATCTGATCAAACCATTGATTTGTCGACCGGTCTTGGGAAAATCTCCCATGCATCGGTTCTTGACAATGGAGTCATAATTTCCTTCACCATTGCATCAACCCAAGTTGGTTGCCGCACTACTCGAAAGGAATATGGTTTAGTCCCAATACATTTTCATAAGAGCCATGTATCCGCAAACTGTTAGGAGAATGTTCTATCTACATTGTGAAGTAGGGTATCCTACATTCTCTCCAACATCAAGTCTCAATATATCATTTTCTATCAGGTGCCTTCATTTCGATGGATGGCTCTAATGAAACTTTCCTCCACTCCATGCTCCTCCAAATGTGGTTGATCCACATATTGAGGCTCATCCTTGGGAGCAACAATTCCTCCTCTCCGCATGCAGTCTAGCACCCTTCAAGGGAAAACAAAGATGGCTTTCTCCTCATCAAATTTTATATCCCGTCGCACAATAGTCATTCTCGTTGTTTGGAAAATACACTTGATATTAGTGGGGTGTTTGAGTGTACCCCAATAAAATCTTGATCTTACTGTTCCAAACCTTCTTGGCATCCTGTCACATGCACATAAATGGGGATGAGCCAAAAATATTAAAGTCTCAAACATCAAGTCTCTTACTAGTGAAATCCCGTTTAGTGTAAGCTTGCCAAGTATCCTATGAGGACAACGGTTCTACAAAATACCGCAAGAGCCACATGCTTCCACCCATAGATGCATCGATAGGCCTTGATCATGCAACATCTCTTCCTACACCCACACTATGATCTTTCTTTTCAATGACCCCACTATACTCCTGAGTTATGAGGCGGTATCGCCTCTATTCAAATTCCTTCTTTTGCCGCAAAGTTCCCGACTCGTTAGAGATGTATTCACCACCATTATTTCTCCTAAGAGCCTTCACTTTCCCGAATATCTCCACCGTTGCCTTAAACTCAAGAAACTTAGATACTTTTTTATCTTCTTCTACATGAGGAATATCCAACACTTATGAGAAAAGTCACCAAAAAATATCACATAGAACTTATGATTTTTTGTCGAAGCAATAGGGAATGGTCCACACATCGTTGTGTGAACTCTCTTAAGGATCCGAATTCGATTCTTCTCATGAAATGGCCTTCACATATTTCCCATAGTAGATCCCTTGCATGTGTTTGACCGTGCAAAGTGTGTCCCTAGAAGACCAAGAGAAATATGTTGCGTGACTTTCTGCCTCCATGGTGAGGATGTCCCACCTCCAGGCCATAATTTACCCTCATCCCAAACTCACCACCTTATCTCGTCTTGCCCATTATTTTTGCTGAACCATCTACCTCCATTCAGGAAATTATTAACTTGAATCCCTATCCTCTTGGTATGTCTTGTTGTTTTGTGTCAGAAATATTTTCCTTCACTAAAAACAACACATAGCCTCATCCTCCAACATTGCACCGAGACTAAATTTTTCTTCAAACCTGAACATGCATTGCATATTTTAATTGAAAGGGTTTCGTTTGACCGCCTTTGAAGGTAATGGTACCAATAGTGGCAGCACCGTACCACCGTCATCACCCATTTGTGCATTTGGAGATCCTTCTCCTCCAAGTTACTAAAAATTTCCTTGTCTCTCGTCATGTGAAAGGAAGTGCCACTATCCAAATACCACACACAGATCCCAATGCACTTGACACCATGCACGTCATAAATGAGAATTAAAGCTCAAATTACGAGGCCAAATCCTCACTCAGCTACCGACGTCCAAATTTACTTTGCTATTCTTTCTCGTAGAAGGTTAGTAGCATAATTCCCATGCTCGTGACAGTTGAAAAACACTTCACCTCGGACATGTCCCGGCTTCTTGCCATTTTTGGACATAGATTGAATGGAATTTCTCTTCCCTTCCCTTCTTAACCTTGGAAGTCAAAGAAAAATATTCTTCATCTTCAGGATGAATATCCATCTCTCGGTGTTCATTTCAAATTCCTCCAACACCAAATCTCACGACTATACTCATTCCCACCCGTATTTTTTTCCTTCCGTTGATAGATTCTTGATAACTATGCCAACTCTTGGGAAGTCTTAGGAGAGCCAAGCTCACCAAATCATCATCAGCGATAGCTATACCAAAGCTCCATAGTTCATCCTTACATTGGAAAAACTTTGTTATTTTTTGTATGGAGTCTACCTTCTCCATATTGATTCATCTTTGAGCACCAATTTCTATGGTCGTTGTTGCTCTGGAATAGATCTCTCAAATCCTTCCACATTCCATATGGTATGGAGTTCCCATGAGGCTTTGAGACAATATGGTCTTGTACTCCTCCAATAGGAACCTCCTCACCTTTTCCACTTTATTTTTTCATGCATCAAGATTTGCAAGTATTTTTCAAAACGAGTTTAGGAACATAATTGTCAATGAATTCCTTCAAGCCATTATCTTCAAATACTTCCTCCATCCCGTCCTTCCATTAAATATAGTTTTAGCTTCCCCTCGAGTGCATACTCCAACCTCAAGCCATTGAAAGCTATTTTCATCTTGAATCATCTATAGCACCAAGAAAGTATTTCGTAAATTTGAATTCTATCTAGTCACAAACTCATCCTCCTTCACAATTGTGATTTCTTGCTCTAATACCATGTATAAATTAAACAACAAGAATAGTATATATTATGGATTCAATCCAATCTAACAATGTACTAAAGATAAATATTGAATCACTTCTATAGATATTTTGTAAATCAAAAGCAATAATCGTCAATCACATGAAGCCAAAGAAGAATCAAGTAAGTTACAACATAGATAATTTCTCAAAGGGAAAGCTTGCTGCCAAAAACCACACTATCTTCTATCATATATTCAACTTGGAATCATGAAACAATTACATGCAAATACTCTCACAAGAGCCCTCCCGTAGTTAGCTAATTGTCTCACACCGTCATACATAAAAATGACGACACTTAGCCAATTTATTACCTCAAGACAATTTCCCGCTTCTATGTATCCCCGATGAATGCAATCCCTAAATAATAGAATTTTTCGACTTCCTTAATCATCAGGTAAGTATCATGGCACCTAATGGGTGTTTAGCTGCATGGGTGCAACACAATAATCCTATAACCGATACTCAACTTCCTCACGTATCTCAACTAGGTCTCCAATAGATGTGACATGCATGCAACTAATAATAGTAAATTCTGGTTTCTTGTGAGATCACTCATTGTGAATTAATTATTATTTAATTCACTTGGATCTCTCATTAGTGTATCATGCAGCTAGAACTAGCACACCGAAGTTTAACTCTAATTTAACTGAAGCTAAAATGATTACAACCTCGTATCTAATGACCACTACACTTCGAACTTTGTTACAACTAGAATTACTTCTACATGCCTCACCAACTATCTTTACCTCAAAATTCATGAGCTAATTGAGCTTATCACACTCATTTAACTATTACAAGTTATTTTGAGACTAGATTATTTTTTATTGTCCATCCTAATTAAGGGATAAATTCAAAATAAACATGCACCAAATTTAGTCTCCTATGGGTCCCACCACCCTATGTAGGAGCATAATGCACTAGGCATGGGTGCTGAAAGTTTCTTGTTGAATCTCAATAGAATAGCAATCAGTTTTGTGTCATCTAGGTCATACACGAGCTCAAACTATTGGCTTGTAAGAGATGTTGGTACCAGGCAAGGTGTTGGTTTGGTACTGCTGATAGTGGTAGAGTTGGATGAGCTGTCACCGTTGGTGAATCAGCTTTGGGTAGTAGTAGCCAGAATAAGACGAAAAAAATTTAGAGAATCCAATAAATTTGTTCACCGTTTTTCAATGCTCGCCCCGTCATATGCTTCATTTGTACAAAATTGAGAGCCTACACATTTTCACTTAAGTTTAAGTAAAGGTGTGTTATGGATTACTAATTGTTTGAGTGTTGTGTCACATGTGTTAAATTATTAACGACATATACATAGGAATAAGGCATGAGATCTCATACATGATTTGTATAATAGATATGAATTGCCTATTATGGAGGATATTTAACGTGTAATCATTTGAATTTTCATTATTTGCGCAAATCATTGCTAATATTTGATGTTTCTTTTTTAAAACCAAGAGTTTTTATTCAAGTTCATTGAATTATTTTGATCTACCTCATTCCCCATCCTTGCCCTCACTCTGGAAAACCCCTTTGTAGAAAAACTAGAGTGAATGACTGTGTTGGTTCTAACTTAAAGGCATACCCAATCGAAAACCCGGGATAAAGATATAAACCTATCAAGCACAAAAACTTAATAGAAATGCATTAACCACTAAATTTATTGCTAGGAAAAATTGGAATAGTAAATAAATGCTTGAATTATTAGCATTTTTTACATTGTAAACCCACCACATCGGAATTTTTTTGTATTTTTAAACCACTACATTATCCATCGAATTATGGAATAATTCTAGAATACTAGAGAATGAATATATACCTTATCTGCTTCTTAATGAAAGACATAGAAATGGTTAATCAACCTTACCTCATAGCAATATGGTTATAGTGTTAACCCTAAGACTCAACAAACTATAAACAATGATGCCCATCTCTAAATAGTAAGATCTCGGTGGAAAAGGTGTAAGAGGGGACATGGTGCATTATGGAACTAGTTCTAAGGTCTCCTATTTTGAAAACCTTGGTGAATTGTAAATTCCTATTCCTAAATACTCTAAAAAATATGCCATACACCTAAAAAACTATGTGTCAAAACTTAGCACTATTCCTAAACTCTAATCCTATGTAAAAATTCCTAGCGCAAAAAGTGTTCCTAAGTGCTAAAACCTTTTGTGGCTAAACCTAGGAGCTAACCCCTGCTATGGACTTTTAACTTAAAACCTAAGTCTAAACATTAAAACTTAAAAGCACAAATGATAAATATTATAAAATATTTTGTAGTTCAGGTGGTATGTTCTTAAAAACAAAACATTACAAAAACTTTTTATTTAAAACCCACCACAACGCTAGTCGGTAACCACATGGCTAGTAGACTGTCGAAGTTGTTTAAACATGTGACAGGTCTATAGAACGCGGCATTACTGTAATGATACAAATCATGACATTAGTAGTGTGATGATACAAAAATCCATCAAACTCTAAATCATGGTCTAAGGATACAAGAAGGGCAGAGAAATGTCACCGACAACAATTGAGAATAAAATATAAGCGATGGATAATTATTAAATGAAAATTGATAATAAATTATGTTAAAGTACGGAAAAACTAAAATTTCTATTAGATAGTATTCTTTCTGGGTATGACGAAAAACACATCAAGTTGTTGAATGTGAATAGCATTCCATAAAAGAAAAAAGAAAAAAATTGGAAACTAAGTTGGTACAATTTCACATATGGTAAAATAAGGAATTAGAAGACACCAACACATGATATAATTCATCTCATAATGGAGTGATATAATGAAAATTATACTCTGATGAACATACATAAGAGCACAATCAATGATAAAATTTTGTCCAATGATATTTACAAATATATTACCTTTTTCAACCTACATATTTAAAATATTTCCAGAAAACAATTTGAAAGTCAAAATTCCTTTATAAATAGGGAGATGAACAATGTCAAAGTGTCACTCATTTCAGAATTTTTTTTGACTCATTTTCAATGCACATGTCTCATAAGGGAAAACTTGCGAGTAGTAACGAAAAAATAAATTCATATTCATTCGGAACAATCAATAGTACAATGCTTACATAGTGTATAATCTAGTCACCAAGAAATTTGTAGTGTGAAAAAACTAAAATTATTAGAGGAAAAAATCTTGAGTTATCAAGATAATGAAATAATGGAAAGCAATAATCCATCTAAGTCGTAATTTTAGGACAAGTAAGTCCACTATGTGTACTAATTTTTGTTTGCACTATATGCGTGGTAAATTATACTATTTCAAAGTTTAATTATATTTAAGAAGCACTTTTTTCCTTCATAACTTACATTAAAAACATATATACGCATACTAACATCTATTATTACAATTCATATTCATAAAGAAAAAAATATAATTAACAACCTAGCCAAACACTTGACATAGATATTCAAAATTTGGCTCTCTCATTTTCACAAATATTTTTATGCACAATTTTCACACATTTTTATGACTCTCGAGTTGGATTGGAATAATTTCTTATCTATTAGTACATGTCTTCAACGAGACTATAAATATCGGTAGAGAATTTAACATTCATTAATTCTTTTGTTGGACTTAATTGTTTCCAGCTTTTTTATCGTTTAGCTGAAGTTTTATAATCAATCCAAATTTTAAGCAATTTTTTTAGCTGAAAAAAAATCGACATGTTATTGTCGACTAACATATCCCAATATAGAAATAATATGACAAGTTATACTTATCCAAGGTCGACATTGCAACTTATTTATATATCCAAAGTAGGAATGTTGATGAATGTTTGATCTGAAGGATCTTCACACGTGAGAAGAGCTTTGTGCCATCTTGATTTGATGTTGGTGGCAAAGTGCTTAAGTGGGTGAAATTATGATTAATGCCTTTCACGAGATTCTCATACATTTAACTATGCATTTATGAGCATTTATCGAACACATGCATTATTATTCAATTTTGATATAAAATGATTAATAATTGTGAGAGGAAATTTGTCTCACATATTATTCATTTAATTTAATTAGGGGAATTGGTTTTTTATGTGGGAAACCACCTCACACCAATTCTCTATTTTTCTAAATTGTATCTTGAGAGAATCAGCATGGTTGAAGAGTCTTTAGGTGGTTTATTTCCCAATTATGAGGTCGAGATAGTTGGATATCCTACTTTCATGGATCTTGCTTTTTCCTTCCTCTTCTAATTAGGCCCTACACTTCCATGGCCTTGTAATTATTTCTCTGTTGGAGAGTGGAGAGAGAAAAATATATATTCCTTATGTGAGCCATGAGAAGGGGAAGAAAGGAGAGAATTCTTAGCTATTGAGAGCCATAGTGCTTACCAATGATCGACCATAGTGCTTGAATATAAGAGAGCTTACTTGAAGAAGTAATATATAAGATCTGCATTCCAATTGAAGAGATCCCGAGATGTATCCCGCAGAGATGGAGTGGATGAAATTGCTACAACTTCTACCAATATCTATTGTCTCTCTCTTATTTAGTTGCATGTGCTTCTTCTTCTTTTAAGTTCATTTACTTATGTTTATGTGTTTTATGCATTATAATAAGATGAACTAATGTGCTCAATTAAACCTTTATAATCCACAGTTAATTAAAAGACGTTCACACCGTAAAGACTGCTAGGAGTAGTACTCGACCCGGTGATCGGATCAATTCAAACTTATTTCTATCTCAAAATTATTTTTAGCTTAAGGATGCCATCAATGCAACATGTCTCCCCCAGGTATTTTTTGGGAGTACTTTGCCTCCGTGTGTAAAATTGTTTTGTTTCTTACCCCGCGCGTATTTTTTGGCGCTCCTCTCGCATCCACGTGTAATATTGTTTTTGTTTGTTATGATAACTACATCCGGTAATTGAAATAGTAGTAGGGAAGGCTATCAGGTCAAAAATTCATGGAAGGTATTGTGGTCTAGAAGCAATGGAAACATAATAAAGGAAGTCTATTGCATCCAAGTCATGGAAGCTATTGCATCCAAAATTTAGACCCTTCTAAAAAATGAAAATACAACCCACGTGTGATGTTGAATTTCATTCTATGTATTCTTTCCAAACTGACTCCTTTCCTAATCTTCCCCTAATTAATAGCATATTTTATTCACATCTCGCCAATATAGGGACCCTTTTGGTGCACTATCATTCTTTCACATGTCTAATATTTTTTGGCATGCTTCCTCATTAATTTATTGGTCCATCCAATACTAATTTAAGGTTCTTCTACTATGCCTACATATCCATGTGGGGTATCCCTCTATCTACTAGCTAGATTTGAACTTCATGGAAGGTATGATACACAATGAACTGAATATGTAGAAATTATACGTAAAGCATGTATATCATGGATTCAATCGATCTAAAAATGTACTAAAGTTAAATACCGAATCACTTCTACAAATATTTTGTGGAATTAAAAACATAAGCACCAAATCACATGAAGTAGAGAAGAATGAATCAAGTTGCCAAATAAAGATAATTTTCTCATGGAAATATCACTTACCCTCAAAACCCCACTATCTTCAATTGTATATTCAATATTGAATCACAAACAATTACATACAACTCTTCTTCATAAGATCCTTCAGATTAGTTGATTGTCTCACATTGTCATCCATAAAAATGACAATACTTAGCCAATTTACTCTCCAAAACAACCCGCCTACCTTGTGCAACTTCGAAGGAATGTAAAATCCCTAAAAAATAGGAATTTTGGCCTTCCTTAATTACACAAAGTATCATGGTACTAGCAATGGGTTATTTAGTGCATGGGTGAAACCCAATAATCCTACAACCGATAGTAAACTCTTTCACCTAGATCTCAACCGGGTCTCCACTTGGTCTAACATTTATGCAACTAATAATAGTAAATCCTCAATTTCATGTGATATCACTAATTGTGAATTACCTGGGTATTTAACTAATGCACCAATCGCACTTTCAACTATGTTGCAACTATAGTTACTCCATATGCCTCACCAACTACCTCTAACTTGAAATTATGAGCTAACCGAGTTTATCACACTCATTAACTATTACAAGTTATTTAGTCTATATTACATTATATTGTCCATCTTAATTAAGGGATAACTAAAATAGACATGCACCAAATTTAGCCCTAAGGGCCACACACCCTAGTAGGTTTTTAATGAACTAGGCATGGGTGATGAAATTTTATTTTGAATCAACACTCCCTCTCAACAATAAAAGGATTATCCTTCACCCCGATCCTATCTCTATGGTATTCAGATTTTCTCCCGGTGAGCGCCTTCTGCCGAATATCCGCATCATGATCTTCCGTGGAATGCATCACAAAATTATTCTCCTCTACACACAATACCTAAGACTGGTACTAAGATATCTATGTGCTTGGACGTATCCCCAAATGAGGTCTTATCGAGCTAATGCAACTCTAATTATCAAAATGAATCATCATTTGATCCATCCGAGAACCAAAAAACCAACGTATATATTTCATCTAAATAAATTTCACATGCAACTTGAATCACATGTAATTTACTCATTGAATCCTAGTGCCACGCATCTACAGTTCTTCTATTGTACCAAGAAACCGTTTTCAATCCTATGTTGAAGATCCCTCCCGATGTGCTCTTCTCGTTTGATGACCGCCCGTCTAACTGGACTGTGCCTGTGCCTTCACCGTCGACTTATACCGCAGACCATACTCCGATGTGCCCTCATATATCAAGACATGCTTCCTCACCTTCCAAAAGAGCTTGGTAGGCTTAACCATAGCTTGACTTGGTCAAGTTAACTACGTAGCAAATGTCTAGTTTGGTGTTCAGATACATTAGAGAACCAACTAACTACCCGTACAAAGTAGCATCCAATACCTCTCCATAAGTAGCATCCCCTTTCCCTCCAATTTCCGAGAGTATCCATGGGTTTGCTTCATGTGAAAATTATCCAGATTGCTTTTATGTACTTTCCTTGAGACACAAAATTTCACCCTCCCCTACGCTATTTCCAATCCAAGGGACAATGAAGGAGTCCCACGTATTTCATTTAGAACTCCCCTTACAAGATCCTCCTTGCATGAGTGTATCAGCCTCTCATCACCCGTCAAAATTAGATCACCAACATAAAGACAATAATCAATATCTTACCCTCAACCACAATCTAGTATAGTTTGCATCTACTTCACTTTCAGAATCCCGCCTAGTCAAATAGCTGCCTATCATAGTCTACCAAGCACTAGGTTCTTTGAAGTTTAGCCTGAGCAAACAGCACTTTTTTTTTTGAGTTGGCAATACATGCAAATTGACTATTGAAGATATCGAAATCCTCGTGTTGTTATATGTACACTTTTCCTGGGACATCCCATTGAGAAACACAAGATCTACCTAATGAATGTGCCACCACTTCCACGACAAGGAAAGGATGGATCTAATAGAAGACTACCTTGCAATAGGTGCAAAAGTCTCATCGTAATCAATCCCCTTGATCTGTGAGGTAACCCCGGCCAAAAATGTAACACCCATAGTTTTATGTTTTCCATGTTGGAAATTTGAAACTTAAGTCCAAAGGGTGGACCCCAATGGATACTATTTTCGTGTTGATGTAGTTAATCATTATTTATGAAAATAACAAAATTACTGTGCAATTGGAAGTAAAATGAAACAGGAGATTTCTTGGAGATCATTTTCCAATCCATGAGGTTATGGAAAGAGGTTAAGACTTTCCCCAAAAATCTTTCAAAATCCTTGAAAGAATTTATTTCTAATTTAGATTTTGGAAGAAAACCTCTAAATTTCGCCAATGATGAGGTAGGAAAGTAGCCGAGAAGAGGTAAAAAGATGAAAGCAGAAAAGCATCTTTAAAAGTCCCTAAATAAGGGAAGCCTAGCAAATGAATAAAAGGATCCCGAAATCTTCAATGGTAATTGAACAGTTTTTATGAGTATAGCTTTAACAAGCCACCTATAGCTCTGTGATTGGGGTTGTCGTGTTCTAAAGGATCTCACTTCGTGGGGAGTTTTGGAGCATTTAAGAACTCTAAGGTTGGGAGGATTGGTCATAAGAAGAAGCGGTATGCACACTAATTTTATGAATGGCTAAATAAATGTTGTTCTACAATATTGATAAATGATGTAGTCGCTATTTTGAATTAAATTTTAAGATTCGTTATTCCTTACATTTGCATTTCATTAGAGAAATTAATCTCTAAAATCTATATATAGTTGTAGGAACAAGAATAGGAAATTATCAACCTAATCTCTAAACCGTAATATGGTCTAAATCTTGAGATATATTTATCATTCCTCTATAGCCAAATTAGCTCTTGTAACTTAAATTTTCTTCTATATGAACAGCTATATGAACAAAGAGATAGCAACTATAAACTAAAGTGTACTAACCGAAATGATATCCGCAACTCCTCGTATCAACATGCAAAGAGAAATTTTTCACAATATTTAATATACTGCATTTTCAAGAAACTTATAAATTGTATTCACAGAGTACATTTCTATTGAACTAATAGAACAATAAAAAAATATTTCTAATGTACCATAGTATTTGGTTGTATGAAAATACGAATTCTATTAAGAATAAAATTAAACGAAAAGAGCTGGGAAGAAAACTATATCCTAAAGTATATGTTACTTTATTAAAATGGATACTCTTTATTAACCAAAAGCTTATATATTATAGCGTAACTACGTAGAGTTATGAAAACACGGAATATTGAAATCATGAACATAAATCAAATTAAATTACCAAAAAAACCAAAGAAAATAGAATAATTTTAATAACAAAGTTAAACATGAAAAATTTTAAATAATGAATGACTATAAATATAGATAGGAAATATCTATATAAATCAATATTAGAATGAAACCTGGAAGGTTTAGTAACAATAAATCACATAAATTCACTATGTTGATATACGAGATGAGTTAACTTTCAGACTTATAAAATTAAATACACATCCCTTCAATCCCGTATTAACTGCAACCACTACTAAGTTAATTGGAAATTGTAGAATAATAGATATATATAACCGAGACAGTTTGTATCTATATTACATTGTCCTGAACATATATAATTTCTGTAGAGAACCATATCAATAAACCAAAAGTTTGTGATAGTCTTGTCCATAGATACATTTGTGGAAATTATAAGTAGGATCTACCTGAATTAAAATAAGACTAAAATCAAATTATTTTATATCAGGATATAGGAACGATTTTCATTTTAATTATCGATTGGGTAAGTGAGGATACATTATGTATCATGATAATAAAAATTGGTCAAAGAAAATTATAATTACCCCCGTGGCATAAGCACTTCATTGCAAAAACGAGAGTGCTGGAATAAAATATACAAATTCCGTTAAATAATGACAAAATTTATTACAACAAGCTGTGGGTGACACCTATTCACACTACGTAATTCAAAAGGAAAACTGCAACAGATATTCTACGAAGAGAGAGGAGTATTATCCTTGAATCCAAAAATGAATTTATAAAAAATTAAAAATTCATTAAACACAGATGCTCAAGCAAGTCAAACTGATACAGCCGAGAGAAATAGGTGAGACTCGAGTCAAGGCTCAGAAAAAATTTAAAAAGGACAAAAACAACAATCGAATATATACAATAAGGCAAAATACAAGGAAGGTGAAGCAACCTTCAATATATATAGGCAAACGACAAACCAACATATAAAGGCAAATGATCAATTAAGATTTGGACATTAAAACTACATACCTAATGAAAAAGAGCTCTAGAGACCTTCAATAGCCTCTTTTACATCCGTACAGAGGTGTGGCAGAAATTTAAGCATCGCTATATAAACAAAAAGTACCAGGCTAAAACGTAGGAACTTATTTAAATGTTTGTGGAAAAAATTATACACCCTTTTATAAAACAATATTCATTCATGAATTATATAAAAGAGGTAAAAATGGAATAATAAGATTAAAATGGTTGGATATATTGAAATATAGATTCAGTAACTATGAATAATAAAATAAATCTTTGTAAGAAAGTGTTACTGAAAAAATGATAGGGCCGAAAGGAGTAGGTGTTACAAATGAGACTGAGCCCAGCAAGGAAAAATCCAAGAAGGCTATGTCACCGATAAAATAATTTTTTTTTTTTTTTGTAAATTCTGTATTGTTACCGATGATGTTTTGTTTTAGTATACAAAGGAACAACCTGAAAATTCAATGATGAAGAATATGAACTCATGTCGATATGGGTGGTAGAGATGACACTCGATCCCAAATGCTCCTTTAATGCAGCTATGTTGCAGCCATGTAAAATGGGATATACCAGATAAGAAGCTGATGACAAAGCATCATACAATGAGAGCAGAAAATCATAAGAATTAACTTTTATGAACCTCCAGCTAAGGCAGTGTCCTCATAATAAAAGGTGTCTTTGATGACTTAGTGAAGATGATACCACACATTCTGTCGAAGAAGAAGGAATTAAGGTATGAATTCTGAAAAATTAAACCTCCCCTCCTATGATGGAGAGAAGGAGGAAGATGATGAGGTACGACTGTTGAATAATGATTAAAGTATTTTCTGTGTCTAAGAATATGAAAGCAATCAAGGCTAGACTAGCATTTAACAAATACAAGAAGAAATTTGTGGGAGGAGACAAAATAACTATGCCATTGATGAAAAATATGTGACTGGGAAGATTTGTCGTTTAAAACCATTATTTGAACTAACTCTATTATGATGATAAAGCAAAGGATTTCATTTAACTCATATTGGGACATTCTCAATAGATGAGTTTGCCGTAATGTTGGTGCACCATGGCTGTATGTTCCTTGTATTTGTAAGAGAAAGCACAAATAAGGTTTTAAACTCAAGCGAGCCAACAAGGTACAAGAATAAAATAGAGTCTTATAATCCAAAAAATATGGACTAAGAGGCAGAGGTAAGTTAAGATTATGCTACCAAGCAATAGCAGAGTGAACATGGGAAAAGCCGATAACAAGGGTGAATTCAAAGGAAAGAAATAAAATTAGCTTATTGAAGAATTGTAGGATCATTAGCTTACAAATTTAACAAACCAGCGAAAGTCAAACTACTCAATCCCAAGTTGGTTCAAAGAAAATGATGGGGATAGTAAGAACGGCTGTGGAATAGTTAAAATGTGTTCTAAAATGGTTTCAAGTTATGGAGAACCTTCATCTGTTAAGAACGTCATTCCAGACGTAGTATTTAAGGTTTTGAGAGATAGGGCTACCATACGAATGATATAGCAAGGAACATACCTACTATCAAGAAGATTGAGAACCATGCTAACATCACTTACTATGGTCGGTATATGTGTAAAATTTGATCAATCTATTACTATCTTAATTGGTCCGGTGTTTCTTTGAGTTATTTGTCCACAAGTTGGGGAAAATGTAAACTCGCATTGCGTTTCTGTCACTTCGGTTGGTACAATTAGCTACCGGAACTATAAAGTCGTAAAGTAATCATAAGTTTATCGAACCGCTGATGAATGAACAATATCAAAAATGAAGTTGGATTTAAACATTCTACCATTAGGTTCAAGGATTTATTGATAGGAATGACGGCTAGAAAGAAAATAATTCAGTAGAATTGTTGGGACAAAATCAAATTTCAGATGATTAAGGAAAATTCATCTGTACTAAATGGAAATCGTAAACCTTATTTGTAAGGTACCTCACCTTCAAAAATACAATGAAAATGATATCAGCAGGATGTTGCAGACAGTTTAAGAATTAAGACATCAAACTAAGAAACTTGTTATATACATTAACGTGTATGGAATTTATGAAAGTTTTGATGAGATTCATTTCCCCCAAAAGAGACATTGATTTTCAACGACGAGCGCTGAGAACACCGTTTTGTATTCTTTTACCATGAGCCCTCCACCTTTTATGGAGTTAAAGAAATTATAAGAATTGTTGGATAAAGCGTTTATGATCAGACTGAAGCATGATTCTAGTTAATTGTAATATTTGGGAAAATAAGATGAACTTTCGTATGTGTATTGATCAAATACTGAACTGAATAGTTATAACTAAAAGTGTATCAAATAAAATAGATGACCTTTTGATCAGTGAGGTCAAGATTTCCTCGATTGACTTGAGGACTGGGTATCAAATTAGAATTCATATATAAGATATCAGAACAAATCTTTTGAACGTATGGGAAGAATACAATTTAAATCTTACCTTTTATTACAATGTCACAATTATGTGTGTTTAATAAATAATGTTTTATGATTTAGATAAATTTTAAATTGTGTTCATAGACGAGGGATTTCCAGTTTATCAAGAGTAGGTAATGACATGAACACCTTAGAAGTAATACATCATATAATTATTATATGCTTGAAACAGAAATGTAATTATAATATAAAATCAATGTCCGCTATATTATTTCAAATAAGGATTGTTTTTGTTCATCCCCGAAAGATAAAGTTTATGAGAGGGTCATGTTTTACCATGTATCAATGCGATGTCATTATGGGGATTGCATATTAATTGTCTGTAGTATTTACAGAGCATATCCTATAACTTCACTAATGAGAAGGTAATAAAATTTGAGGACTAAAATGTTAACATAGCTTTCTGAAATGAACCCAAAATGCAAAGTTACCACAAGAAGAATATCAGCATCAGACCTATAAAGAAAGGCTGACAAATTTTGGATGCATGTAGAGAGGGGCGAGAGTCTGCTGTAGAATTGTATTGTTGCAGCAGAATCAGAAAACTTAAAAACATGAATAGAATTGCTGTTGTATAGATTCGAATTACCAGACCATTCCTTCAGATAAAGGATCATCTTCTTTGGAAAACTACATTGATGACAGATTGCTTTGTTCCTAGTATTTTTCTCAAACAGATTGAATGCTCTCTATGTTGCATGGATGGTTTTTTATAATTTGATATGGATATAAAACATATCAAATGAAAGAAAATAAATTGATGGATTTCTTTAGTACAACAAGCAAAATCACAAACATCATTGGGAGTAGTGTTAGTTTTGACTTAGAAGAATCAAGCAAAGGTAGGCATCAAGGATCCTAAACTAGCAGAATCTACAAGGGAAATGTCAAGGAGAAATGTTGGTCAATATGACCTAAAACTGTAGTTATTGATCTCATGAGAAACATTGTATGATCCTAATGTGGATTATTGGTGAAATAAATCTGATGAATATCATAAATAAACTATGAATTCAGAGATCCTTATTAGAAAAATGCTGTTTTAAAAATACAATAGTTTTGCATGAATAAAAAAATACATAGCTGACCACTTAGCTAGATGTATGATGTCAACTAGTCAAATTTGAACATCAAGATCCACTGTCTTTTTAAATCCTCACAATGGCAATGGAAATGGGATGACTGCTTCTATAGATTTTATAACCAAAGCATCAAAACAGTACTGCATGACTAAAGGATGGCAGTGTAGATGACTAACAAAGGGTGCACATTTCATACTAGGAATTACTTTTGGAGCAACAAGAAAATACCCCTAAAAGAAATAGTAAGACTGGGCTACTGTATCCTCAAAAGATGCATATTTTAGATAGAGATTAAGCATAGCTAAAGCCTGAAAGGTCTATTTGCAGTATGGGCACTAAATTGAATTTTAGCACGCTTATCACCCCATCAGATGGTCAAACAGAGAAATTAGATTTTGAGAGTTATGTTGTATTGCATAGATAGGCCACTGTAAATGTATCATTTACTTAGTCGAATTTTTCTTATAACAATGTAGCCTATCAATCCTCCATAAAAATGGAGTCATCTGAAGACTTATAAGGAAAATATCTTTAAAGTTGGAGCCAACCTAAGACAAGCTAGTACTTGCATGATTTAAATAAATCAAAGGATTTTCAAACAAATAATAAAGAGAAACATCAAGACAACACAAGATCGATAGAAAAGCCATGCCATAAGAAGAGAGTGCACCGAGAATTCGAAGGGAAGAATGTGTATCTAATATTATAAAACTAAAAGAGTACACCAGATGTTAGTTAAATGTTGGCTCCTGTGATTAATGGGTATGAGGTGTTAGGAAATAGGAACTAGCGGAGAAAGGCAGGGAAAAAATCAATACAGAAGAAGCTTATACATGGGAAAGAGAGGCTAAGATGATGGGAAAATATCCATTATTTAGCTGTACAACTTAGGTGAAGTAGGTTGCTGTAACATCGAGGATAGTCTTTATTTTCGAGGGGAATATGTAACACCTAGTTTTGGTTTTTCTGTTATATCTAATTAAACTAATGGAGGAACTTAATATAATTATATATTTAAAGATTTAGTTAATTATTTATTTAAGAAAAATAAATAAAATGTGTCTGTAATCATGGACTAAACAGATTTTTTAGATTACTATTTTCCAATCACATAGTTATCGAAAGAGGTTAAGACTTTCCCAAAATATTTGGGCAAAGTCTTTAGTGCCATCTATTTTAATTTACATGTGAGAAAATCTCAAATTAATGATGAGAAATGAATGTAGGAGGTAAAACATGGAAATCAGAAGTGTTCTTTTAAAAAATCCCTAAATAAGTAGTTTTGTACCCAGGAATAAAATCATCTGAAATTTTAGTTAAAAATTTGGAACAAAGTTTTGGGATATATGAATGGCTATTTAGTTTACCTGCAATGGGATTAGCTGGTCCAGCCTGGGGAGGGGATTCAAACATCTAAAAGAGTCTGAGATAAAGAATGGCATATACTGTCATAAGAAGAATCGATATGCACACTAATTTTATGAATGGCAAATAAATTCATTGAAAATATTGATAAATGTTGTAGCTCTATTTTGAAATAAATTTCGAGATTGTTATTCCTTACATTTACCGTATTTCATTAGGAGAAATTAATTCTCAAAATTTGTATAGTTGTTGTAGGAATAGTAATTATAGGAAATTGTCAACCAGAATTTGTAAACTGCAATATATTCAAATCCTGAGATATATTTATTATTCCCATATCCAAATTAGTCGTTGTAACTTAACCCTTGATAATGAATAGTTATATGAAAAGAAAGAGATAGCAACTATAAACTAGCTTTTGAACTCAAAATGATATCCGCAACTCGATATCAACATACAAAGAGAAATTTATCTCAATATTTAAAAAAGTATTTATTTCTCAAGAACTATATATTGTATTAAATGCAGAGTACAGTTTCATTGAACTAATAGAACAATACAAAAAGATTTATAATGTACCATAGTATTTGGTTGTATTAAAAATACGACCTACTAAGATTAAAATTAAACGAAAAAGAGAGTTGGGAAGAAAACTATATCCTAAAGTATATGTTACTTTATTAAATGATACTCTCTATTAACCGTGTTTATATAATCTAGTAGAACTCATAGAGAGTTAAGTGAAATGAGAAATATACGAACAAAACATAACTCCGAATTCAATTGTATCGTAAAAAACCAAAGAAAGTAGAATACTTAATATTAGGTTAACTGTGAAAATTTTTAAATAATCTAGACTATAACAAGATATGAAATATTCATAACCTACCCAGAATGAAACTTGGAATAATGAAAAACAATAAATCACGTAAATTCACTATGTTGATATGCCGGAAAGATGAGTTAACTTTCCGTAATTATAAAATTAAATACACATCCTTTCATAACTTCGAGTTTCCATAAACTACTTGCCTAAGTTAACCGAAATTGTCGAATAACGTATATACATAATCGAGGACAAGTCTCTCAGGGCCCATATTACTATCTAAACATATATCGGCCTGAGATAACCATATCAATAAACCGAAAAGGGAGATAGTATTGTCCATAGATACATTATGGAAATGGTCGGTGGATCAATTGAATTAAAATAAGACTAAAAATCAAATTATTTTATAATAGGTGATGCAGGAATGACGCCTTTCACTTTAATATTAGTTCGGTAAAGGGAGTATATTACAATCATGATAATAAAATCCTCGCTTAAATGAAAATAGTAATTTACCCGTGGCAAGGGGTATACACGTCAATGCAAAATTAGAGGGCTTAAATAAATATACAAATTCAGCTCAATAATGATTAAAATTATTACAATAGGGTGTGGGTGACACCTATTCATACCATGAATCCAAAAAGGAAAAACGATATGAATAGAGATTTGTATGTATTTGAGAGGAGTATTATCCTCGTAACCAAAATTTCAATTTATAAAACTTTAAAAATTGGGTAATTAAACGCAGAGATGCTCCTTGGTTATGCTTGGACCAACCTTCACACAAGTCGAGAGCGATAGTGAGACTTGAGTCGAAGGCTTAGGGGAAAAACTTTAAAAGGATTAAACACACCCATCATATACATTACCCGCAAAAGATAATGAAGGTGTTAAAATCAAGGATATATGTAGGTAAACGAAAGACCAACATTATTATAACAAATATCGACTAAGATTTTAGATATTAAAATCTATATTACCTAACGAAAAACAATGAGAGACCCTTCATGGCCCTTTTAATGAGTCCGCACAAAGGTGTGCATGAAATTGTAAGCGCGTTTATATAAAAAAAAAAAATTAAAATTGTATTAAGACGAAATTTGTTTAATGTAAATATGAAATTATACACCCTTACCACTAAGTATCTGCTCAAACCTAGTTTACAACCTCGCAGAGATACGAATAACAATGGTGTGTATTCTACAATACATATAGTGTGTAAAATTATAGTAAGTCAACACTATATTCTCACATACATACAAGAGGTAATTGAATAAATTGTGAATAAATCCATAGCCAAACCAAAAGAGTATCGACATTCATACAATAATTCCTAGAAAAATGAATTTAGAGAGATTTAAGTTTGGATTACCTATATGTATTTGAGATGTCAATGAAAGTCCCGAAAAAAAAATTTCGTAAAAAGAGTTGTATAATCGTTTGGTCCGGGAAGGAGGCGCTCAGCTGACAAATGAACTCAATCAATATTAAACATGTCACAAAAAAAATCATCACGGGGAGTGAGAATGGTTATACAAGACTTCAAATATCGCTGAGGGAGAAGGGCCATACAAGACTTCAATAAAAATATGAAAATGCAATAATGCTGAAATCGCATAACGATTTCCAAAGCATATCAACGATTTCGGTGATGATTCGATAGAGAAGCCATGGGCGACACCATGAAGGCTTGTGAATGAGATCGAAAAAATTGAAAATGCCATGAAGCGTATTAGATCTTAGATTACAAATCATGAACGCGTAAAAATGAAAGGGTAATGGAAACCTGACTAAAGATACAAGCAACAACATTCGATAGAAACAAACCCTGTTCTTAAATCAATGGATCAAAATCCTCCCCATGTCAATAGGTTGATACCGAAGTGGATCTCCGCATTCTCGACCGCAACAAAGAGCTCAGAAAATCAGTAAATCTACATTTGGGGTTGATACATCAGTTGATTAAAATCAAACTTATAGTACTTAACAAAGGTACTTATTAAACATGGAGAGCCACATATCACTACCGCACATAGCGTAGGTAGTAACGTATGTGGTAGCTATTAATACTGATATAAAACGTGCAAGGAACATTGCCCAACCAAATATTCCTTCATCATTACAAAGGATACGATTATGTCACATCCGAGCTAATGAAAAAAATCTCCATGTGGCCACGAGCTTTGATTTTATTATGGTTAAGTTCCAAGGTTGATAAATGTCAATAACTTGAATTCCTTATACCTTATTCATATATAATGGTATGCGTATAAACTATGTTATATCTATATGTGTGGGGTTATGAAAGCGCATATGGATTTTGGTAATCATACACGAATAGTTTCTTTGTGAAAGTAGTTTAAGATTATTAACATGGTAAACATATGGGAGGAGAATAAATAGAAAAACCAATTTAATCAAATACATTATGATAGGTCTTTTATACATGAATGTACATTAATAGATTGTGAATACATAGGAAAAAAGAATGTTAAGGGAATATTTTTAATGATAATTACAAAACAATATTCATTCAAGGAATTATATAAAAGAGGTAAAAATGGAATAATAAGATGAAATGGTTGGAAATATTGGTGTTATATATTCATACACTTAACACTTAAATATATCTAGAAAGAGTATTACTCAAAAAAAAAAAAATTAGTGGTGAAATGAGAGAAACACAAATATGGCCTTGTATTTATCCACCTACCAACAAATTTTCTTTACTCTTGAATCCATCTGATCAAACCACTAATTTGTCGACTAGTCTTGGGAAAATCTCCCCATGCACTGCTTCGACAATGGAGTCATACTTTTCTCACCATTGCATCAACCCAATTTGGTTGCTGCACTACTTCCCGAAAGGAATATGGTTTAGTCCCAATACTTTTCTCATAAGAGCCATGTATCCAGTGCAGAAACCTTTTTAGGAGACCTGTCACACCGCACTGCGGGGCAGGGCTCTATCTTCCAACATCAAGTCTCAATCTATCATTTTCTCGTGGTGTCCCTTCTACCATTTCGATGGATGGCTCGAATGAAACTTTTTCTCCACTCCATGATCCTCCAAATGTGGCTGATCCACATGTTGAGGTCATCCGGGAACCAACAGCTTCCTCCTCTACATGCAATTCTAGCACCCTCTCAAGGGAAAACGACATGGTTTTCTCCTCATCAAATTTTATCCCTTTGCCGCACAATAGTCATTCTCGTTGTTTGGAAAATACACTTGATATTAGTGGCATGTTTGAGTGTACCTCAATAAAATCTGATCTCAAACTGCCCTGTTTCTTTGGCATCCTGCTCACATGCAAATAACAAAGGAGCCAAAAAATATTAAAGTCTCAAACATCAGTTTCTTACTAGTGAAATCCCTGCTCGTGTAAGCTGCCAAGTATCCTGCTGATGACAACGTGTCTTCACAAAAATACCAATGCTGTTGCATGCTTCCACCCATAGATGCATCAGCCTTTGGATCATGCAACATTCCCTTCCCCGAACCCACAGCCGTTATGTTATTTCTTTCAATGGACTTAATATAATCATGGATATGAGGTGCTACCGGGCTCTCTTCAAATTCCTTCTTTGTCGCAAAAGTTCCCGACCTTGCTAGGAGACGATTCACCACCCTTATTGCTCCCAAGAGCCTTCACTTGCTTCCTCCAATTTTCTCCTCCACCACCTCTTAAACTCAATAAACTTAGAGAATCTTTTATCTTTCTTTCCGCATGAAGAATATCCAACACTCTATGAGAAAAGTCACCAACAAATATCACATAGAACTTATTCTTTGTTGAAGTAATAGGGAATGGTCCACACACGTTTGTGTGAACTCTCTTGCTGAACCCCGAAGCTCGGTTCTCCTTCCTCATGAAAGTCGGCTCTTCACATATTTTCCCATAGTAGATCCCTTGCATGTGTCCGTATCAGGTAAATGTACCCATGGGAAGACCTCGGGAGGAAATCGTTTCATGACTTTCAAGGCTCCATGGTGGGAGAGGATGTCCCAATCTCCCTGGGGCTATGACCACACCCTCATCCAAGTCACCACTTTATCCGCCTTGCCCATCATTTCGCGTGGCCATCTACCTCCACTTGTGGTAGAAATTATTAACTCAATCCTCATCCTCTTCGTATATCTTGTTGTTGTGTCATAGAAATATTTTCCTTCACTAAAAAAACAACATCATAGCCTCTATCCTCCAACATTGCAATCCAGACTAAATTTTTCCTCAAACCCGGAACATGCATTTACATATTTTAATTGAAAGGGCTTTACCCGCTCGCCTTTGAAGGTAATGGTACCAATCGTGGGTAGCACCGTACCGCCCCGTCATCACCCATTTCAATATGCATTTGGACACTCCTCCTCCAAGTTACTAAAAAATTTTGTCTCTCGTCATGTGAAAGGAAGTGCCACTATCCAAATAATAATAATAAATCCACTGCACTTGACACGATGCATGTAATAAATGAGAATTCAGCTCAAATTACGAGGCCAAATCCCTCACCGCCCATCGATCCTCCAAACTTTCTTGTTATTCTTTCTTTGTAGAATAAGAAGAGAGAATTCCTATGCCGTGATTAAAGGAAAAATACCACCTTGGACATGCCCCGCTTCTTACCGCTGACCTAGATTTGGAATGGAATTTCTCCCCTTCCTTCTTAACCAGGAATCCACAGCCAAAATATTCTTCATCTTCATTCTTAGATGAATATCCATCTCTCGGTGTTCGTATAAATTCCTCCAACACGGTATCCACCAACATCTCAATCACAAACCTTTTCCCTTCCGTTGATAGATTCTTGAGTAACCACATACCAACTCTCGGGAAGTATTAGGAGAGCCAAGCTCACCAAATCATCACGACGCTTATACTCAAAGCTCCGTAGTTCATCCTTACATTAGACAAACTTGTTATATATTTTACAAAGTCTTACCTTCTCCATATTGATCTTCCAGTTGTCTTTGAGCACCAATTTCCTATGGTCGTTGTCGTCTAGAATAGATATCTATCAAATTCTCCAATTCCATATGGTATGGAGTTCCCATGGAGGTTGAGACAATATGGTTCAGACTTCCCTCTCCAATAGGAAACTCCTCGCCTTTTCCACTTTCTTTTTTCCATGCATCAAGATTTGTAGTATTTTTCACAACGGGTTTAGGAACATAATTGTCAATGAATTCTTCAAGCTTTCATTATCTTTGAATAGTTCCTCCATCCTATTCTTCCATAAAATATAGCTTGAGCTTCTCATGAGTGCATACTCCAATCCTCAAGCCATTGAAAGCTATTTCTATCTTGAATCATCTATAGCACCAAGAAAGTATTTCGCAAATTAATCTATCTAGTCACAACCTACCTCCTCCTTCACAATTGTGATTTCTTGTGCTCTAATACTATGTAGAAATTAAACAACAAGAATGTATATTATGGATTCAATCCAATCTAACAATGTACTAAATATAAATATTGAATCACTTCTATAAATATTTTGCGAAATTAAAAGCACAATCGCTAATCACATGAAGCAAAGAAGAATCAATCAAGCTAAATACGTATAATTTCCTTAAGTTTGCCAAAACCACACTATCTTCTATCATATATTCAACTTGGAATCAAGTGAAAAAATTACATGCAAATCTTCTCACAAGAGCCCTCCTCAGTTAGCTAATTGTCTCCACATCACATAAGAAGCAACCGAATAATACTTAGCTAATTTATTACTCTCCAGATGCTCTCCCCGCCTTGCCAATCCCCGATGAATGCAATCCCCAAATAGTAATGGACTTCTTAATCGTGCAAGGTCATGCACTCCAATGGGTGTTTGGTTGCATGGGTGCAACCCAATAATCCTACAATTGATACTCAGAATTTCTTCACTCAGATCTCAACTATAGTTCCATTGGGAGTACATGGATGCGCTAATAACAGTAACCTTAGTTTCAGACTATTTTCTAGAAATTAATTGTTTATTTAATTTGCTCTGATCTCCGACTTAGTGTATCAAGTAGTTACAACTAGCACAACTGAGTTTAACTCTCACTTAATTGAGTTAAATGAGATTGCAGAACTCCGCATTGACAAATGGACCACTACACTTCGAACTCGTTACAACTAGAATTACTCTACATTCCTCACCAACTACCTTTAACTCAAAATTCATGAGATAATTGAGTTTATCACACTCATTTAACTATTGCAAGTTATTTTGAGACTATATTGTTTTGGTCAGTCCATCTTAATTAAGGGATAATGAAATAAACATGCACCAAATTTAGTCTATGGGTCCCACCCTAGTGTAGGAGCATAATGCACTAGGCATGGGTGCCGAAAGCTTCTTGTTGAATCTCAATAGAATAAGTTAACCGGTTTTAGGTCATCTAGGTCATACACGAGCTCAAACTATCGGCTTGTAAGAGATGTTGTACTTAGGAAAGGTGTTGGTTTGGTACCGAAGTAGCCAAGTGGTAGATTTGACAAGCGTGTCATCATGGTGAATGTTTTGGGTAGTAGTAGCTAGAATAAGACTAAAATTTTTGTAGAATCCAATAAATTTGTTCACTCAATTCTCCCCCGTCATATGCTTCTATTGCAGTAAAAGTCGAGAGCCTACACATTTTCACGTTTAAGTAAAGGTGTGTTATGGATTGCATCGATTGTTTGAGTATTATGTCACATGTGTTAAATTCTTAACGACATATACATAGGAATAAGGCATGAGATTTGATATCCTATTATGGAGGATATTTTAATGTTAATCATTTGAACTTTCATTATTTGCGCGAAATCATTGCCACATTTGATGCTTATTTTTTAAAACCAAGAGTTTTTATTCAAGTTCATTGAATTTATTTTGATCTACCTCATTCCCCATCCTCGTCACTCTTGAAACCCCCTTTTAAAAATGGAGTGAATGATTAGGGTTGAGCGAATCGAAAGGCATACCCAACGAAAAACCTGGACAAAGATATAAACCTACCGCTAAATAAAACTTAATAGAAAATGCATTAAACCACTAAATTTATCGCTAGGAAAATTGAATAATAAATATATGCTTGAATTATTAGCATTTTTTAGTATTGTGAACCCACCACATTGGAATTTTTTGGCATTGTAAAACCACTACATTATCCATCGACCATGGAATAATTCTAGTTACTCAGGGAGAATGAAGAGGACACTCATCCAGCTTAATGAAAGACATAGAAATGGTTAATCAACCTTACCTCATAGTGATAGTGGTCATAGTGTTAACCCTTAAGACTCAATAGACATAAACAATGATGCCCATTCTTAAATATAAGACCAGAAAAGGTGTAAAAGGGGACAGTTATTTATGGACCTAGTTCTAAGGTCTCCTATTTTGAAAAACCTTATGAATTGTAAAGTCCTATTCCTAAATACCTAAAACATGTCATACACCTAAAACTATGGTGTCAAAACCTAGCACTATTCCTAAACTCTAACCCTATGTAAAAATTCCTAGTGCAAAAGTGTTCCTAAGTGTTAAAACCTTTTGTATTAAACCTAGGACTTAAGCGCTATGGACTTTTAAATCTAAAACCTAAGTCTAAACATTAAAACTTAAAAGCACAAATGATAAATATTATAAAACCTTTTTATAAGGTTCGGGTGGTATGTTTTTAAAACAAAACATTACAAAAACTTTGTATTTAAAACCCACCACAGCGCTAGTTGCTAACCACATGGCTAGTAGACCGTCGAAGTTGTTTAAACATGTGACAGGTCTATAGACCGCGGCAGGAATGTTTGTGTTGACAGTTGTAAAATGGCGTTTCAAAACTGCGTCAGTTTTGTTTAAAACATGTGACAACTATTGCCGGAACCGCCGGGGTTAAAGACAAAGACTGCTGGTGGAAACCGTAACCACCAGGGCCAACTGCCCGCTCGCCTGATCACACGTAGCGGTTCCTCAGATGCACCCGGTTAGTTAGCCGCCAGGCTAAAATTATCACATATAGTTTAAAAATGGGTTTTTTGTTTTAAAACAGCACTAAGATCAAATATTATCCCTAGGTTCATGTATGGAGAAGGGATTCGAGAGCCTTATCACACCAAAAGCTCAACCATCTTCTAAATTTGGATTTCAGAGGTTCGAATGCAACTTATTTAAACCATGACAAATTCATTCAAAGGACAATGGAGTGTTTTTGAAGTTCAGTTTCAGCAGGACATAGGCAGATTTGTTTGCAGCATTGCTCAACCGTCGGGTGTCGGAATTGAGCACAGAGACAGGCGTCGGAAAGGCGAGAGGGAGTACTTTCTGTTTACAGAGTCCAGAAGTGCCAGCGAGAACATTCATTCTGATTCATTGCTTTGTAAAGAAATTCCTCAAGATCAATCCTAATAAAAATGGACACCCACTTGAAAGCGGACCCGGAGATGTAGTCCACCATGGATGAACCTCGTAATCAACTGTTTTCTTCTTCTTCTCTCTGTTTATTGCTGTGATTTAATCATTTATTTGCTGTTGGTTTATGTCGTCTTTCATTTAAAAGCTTTCTTCAGTTAACAGTCAATCTAATCTAGGGTTAAAATGTGAAGCTTGCTACACTTTTTCCTTTTTTGAGAAAAAATATCATTATTAGAATTTCTTCAACTTTTTACAAGCCAAAACTATTTTTTCAAGTGAGAATTTCATTTTACGATAAAAATAAAACTTGTGAGAAATTTTATTATCTCTCTATTACTTATTTTTTTGGAATTTTTTTATTCACATTTGATATGTCAAATTAAAATTTCTTCAAGAGTGTGTGTTCTTTAACAATAAAAGGATTCATAAAAATTCATGTTGAAACGTGTTGGTGTATTCTTTGAAAAATTTGTGTTTTTGAGAAAAAAATGTGTTACAACAATCTAGACAGAGTGTACTTCGGTATCGTTATATTTACGAAACCAACAAATGCATATCATAATTACATAATTTCTTGAATCGACCAATGTAATGCACTATAAAATTTAAAAAAAATTAAGGCAGTATTTTACAGATCACAAAAGATTTTGATTTCACCGAGTTGTAATGACCTTCGTAAAATTGTTTGCACCCAATTTATTACAAAACTAATTAAAATTAGTAAATATCTATGGAATTCCATAAAAGTTATATTCTCTGAAAGCAGATTGAATTCTGCGAATGCTTATCTTGGTTCTGACAGTTAATTCATAAAGTTTGATGGAGTTTATTCATTTCAAAGTTGAAGAAATGTGTTCAGAGCCGAGCTGCTATGTAGTTGCAGACGTGTTAGTTCTACCGAAATTTTAAAATAGTTTGGAAGAATTGTTTTTTGCTGCTCCGTCTCGTCAATTCTAACGACAAACAAGTTTGACTAAAATTTTTATAGAAGTTCGGCCAAACTTCTGCTTGAAAATTACGTTATTCGGAAAATTCAATGAAGCCCCTCTAAAAAAATATTTCGGAACTATATAAATAGTAAAAAATAGAATTATTATTTTCGCATATTTTCATATGGGCCGGATTTGCAAAGGAAATTTTTTGGGCTTAATTTTCAAAGGACATTTTTTCGGCGTATTTTTAAACTAACATTTTTTAAAGGTTTTTTAGGCTTAATTTTCAAAGGAAATTTTTTGGAGGTATTTTTTCTAAGTGACATTTTTTTAGAGGTTTTTTGGTCTTAATTTTCAAAGGACATTTTTTGGAGGTATTTTTTAAAGTGACATATTTTCAGAGGTTGGGCTTAATTTTCAATGGACATTTTTTGGAGGTATTTTTTAAAGTGATTTTTTTTAGAGTAAGTGTTTTGGGTTGAATTAAATATTTTATAATGATTTTTTAAAGTGAGATTTTGTCTAATTTTTTAAATAATTTTTTTTGCAAGACTTGGAAGGAAATATTCTGAGCTTTATTTCATTTTTAAAAGACATTTTTTTGGTGAAATTTCTATGTAATATCTCTCTACCAACACAAAAATAAATTTATTTTTTTCTAGTAACCATTTATAACTTCTTTCGTTATATCCGAACAAAAACGTACTAAATGTCCAAACCTCTAGTTTTAACTAGCCGATTATAACTTGCCATCCTCTTGTCTCTTCTAGGATAATTTATTATCCTCCTCATCTTAATCCTCTTCAATTCACTTCTTACCCATAATTAATATATTACCATGTCTTAAATTTTCTAGAGTAATTAGATGGTGAGTTTTACCATATGAACCTTCAACCTTAACATCATGCTTATAAGGCAATATATATATATATATATATTCATTGAAATTTTATATTATGTTTATTTATATATGATATATATAATATGATTATATATACATATATAAATCTTTTTTTGAACATAATATAAGTCTTTCTCATAAACATTTTATTTCGTTTCAATTTACCACATAAATCATTAGGCTTATTTACATATATAATCGTATTCTGAGTTATTATTCTCTCCCATTGATATTACACTTTATTTATTGCTCACTGTACATTTTATATTTTATTAACTCTACGTAACAAGATACATTATGTAGAACCACCCATTTGGGATTTATTTCATTTCGATCAGATTCAGATTGCATTTGAGTATTGGAAACGATAACATTAATTTCTAAGTCTCTCCGTGTATGTGATGGAATTACATTTTCATAGTTCCACTCTTATTACATGTCTTGCTGACTTTTCTCCAGCCATTGTGGGTTGCGTAAGTCATCTTCAGTAATCGTCTAACATGTTTCATGTTTATGACAAAAAATTCTCGTATTTAATAAAATCGGCCTCCACTTTACGGTCCTCGAACTCTCAGCCATGAATCATCGATCCATAAACAAACTCACTGATGGTTTCCACTTGTAAGGCTAAGATGTGTTAGGGTTTCACCCAAAATTCTTGCTCTTAAGGTTCGTTTTCTCACAGTGGGGTATTCATTTCCTTCGCTGAATTTTTTGTGTTTGAGCTCTCGTTTTACTCTCAAAGCCTTTTACACAGGGCTTAATGGATTTTCTGAGTTCTTCTACCACGCGGAGTTGCAGCGCATCCATCTCGGGTAAGATTTAAAGATTTTATTGTCATAGAATTGTTATACAACTCGACATGTATTCACAGAATATTATTGTGTTTGCTTACATATATTAAATCTCATAGACTTAAGTTACTCGGCTATGTTTCCTCCTTTTAATTCTATATTGATCACTCTTTTGAATGTTGAGGTTTACCCTTCTGATATGAACTGTAAGTTTCATCGTTCTGCGTCTAAGTTGTTTTATTTTGCGGCTTGGCTCAAATTTAATGATATACTAATGGGAATAATTTTTTTTTATTTGAATCCTAATTTCATGATATTAATTTTCCCTCATGATTTTGTTTTTTATCCGAACGCAGAATCAATATTATACGGTTCAGTTCTAAATTCTTATTGATACCCAAATAAATCCATTACTATTGTTTTAATTGAATATATTTAATCTCTGAGTCGTAATAGTATTTCTGAGTTTGAACTAAGGCCATTTAGTTGATTTTTAATTTATTCTTCTCTGCATTGTTGAAGGAATCGGTTCGATTCTTTTATGAATCGACTTTCCTACCATGACTGATAAGCTAGGGTTCTCTAGTTTGTAGTATGGACGACTTATTTTCTCGGGTATTCGCAGAGGTAACCGCTCTCTAAAATTATTCGTATAATTTAATTTTCGGTTTGTAATGATATTTCACAGGGTTTTTATACCAATTTGTTTTTTTTTTATTGTTGCAGGAACATAACTTTTTTGGTCGTTTTTCCGCCCCCATCTGTAGCTCGTATATAGTCTTGCTCAATTTGATTTGTATTTTATGAAGGATTTAATCACTGGTTTCTACACTAGGAATATTCATTTTTATTTGTTAACACTATATCAGTAGATAAAATTGTATCTATGTATAGTTTAATTATATCTTTTACCTTACCCGTGTTTTTCTTCTACTGTATTAACTTATGTACAGAGATAAAATCATCGTTTAAACAAGCTTTCACTCTATTCTAATTTTTTATTTTATTTTATATATATAGACAAATTTTTTCTTATGTTGGTCAATAGATTTCCAAATAATTGAAATATAATTACATTCAGGTGACAATAAAAAATTTACTCCTTTTCCCTGTATAGTATCAATTAACAATTAATGGCTTTACTGCTTTTAAATGATTTTATTTCAGATAATAGATCTTGCTTCTGTATTGGTACCATAAGCTATTGTCAAATCATTTTTCATTATTATGCTGATAATTTGCTAGTAGGATTTTTACGCACTGGTTATTGATATACATTTATTTCCTAAAATTAAATCTATGTTTACTTCAATGTAATTTCTTCTGTTGAAAGATAAATACAACTTATTTAAAAGTAATACAACTTTCGTCTTTGAAGTAATAATACTGTGTTGAATTATTTCCTAGATAATTTTGTCAACATAATTCTGTATCATTGAATGTTCAGAATTTTTCATACATCTAACAACAAACTCTCATTTGAATTTCTTTCTAGTATTATAATTTCTATGTAACAGGATTTTGAAAATATCCTTCGTTTGAAATTGATATATATAATTTATTTTCCTAAAATAAGTTTATTTTTCTTGGAAATACTTTAGTAGAATTTAGCTTCCATGCTCATTACTTCTACCTTAAATACTCATACATAAATTTTCTAATTTCATTAAATCTGTATATGACATGATAATTCAGAATTAGATTAAAGTTAAATAAAACTTCATAGTCTATGGACTTTAAAATATATCTTTAGATTTAAACCACTAATGGTTTAGAGATTCTGATAGATATTTTTCCATAGATTTTATTCCTACAAATATACAAATTTCAGCGGATTTTGTCCTCTAATACAATCTGTTAAATGTAAGGAATGTAATTATTCACAACAATAAACTTATTATCATACTTCTCACTAAAATTTTAGATTCCACAATACAATCTGTAACACATCTTTATAGACTAGGTGTGCATACCACTGTATTTAGATGACCAATCCTCCCAACCATAGAATTCCTTTCTCTCTAGAATTCACCCCCGAGCTGAGATCCTCCCCATCATAGACCAACCTCAATCTATTCTAGAGCAACCAACTTAAGCTATGCTTTCCCTCAAGCCTGTTTCTAAATTCTGTGTCCAGAATTTTAGGATGATTTTCTTCCTGTTTTCCTAGGCTTCCCTTAATGAGGGACTTTAAAGTTGCTTTCTAATTTTCTAGCTTTTTACCTCTTCCCAACTACTTTCCTCTTCATTGGGGAATTTAGATTTTTCCTCTTTAATCTAATTTATCATTTTTCCTTTCAAGGCTTTTTGAAAGGTTTTGGGAAAGTATTAACATTATCCATATCCTCATGGATCGGGCTTATGATCTCCAATCTCATCTGGTAATAGTGCACACATAAATATTCCATTTATTTTTCATTAATAAATATTTAAATAAAATACACACAATAATTCTCCATTGGGGTCCACTCCCGTTTGGATTTTTGTTCAAATGTCTAACTTAAAAAGCATAGAAACTTGGGGTGTTACACATTCCCCCTCTGAAAACAAACACCGTCCTCGATGTTAACAGACTATCTACTATAGTTCATTATGAAAATAAAGATGGATATTTTTCCATCATCTCAACTTCTCTTTCCCATGTAGCCTCTTCAACAGTGAAGTGTTTCCACGGCACTTTTACTACGGATAATTTAGTGCCCATGCCTCCAAACAGATTCTTCCATAAGGCTATTGTGAACTTGGCATCTCTATCTGAAGTAATCACTTTAGGAACCCCATGTAGCCTTACAATTTCCTTCATGAACACATTTGCTACTTGGATTGTCCCAAAAGTAGATTTCATAGGTATGAAATTTGCAACCTTTGTTAAAGTATCTACCACTACCATCACTGAGTCATGCTGGTACTTTGTTATGGGTAACCTGGTTATAAATTCTATAGAAATAGTGTCCCATTTCCATTCAACAATTGGTAAGGGATTTAGAAGGCCAGCTGGATGTTGATGTTCAACTTTGACTAGTTGACATTCCATGCATCTGGCTAAGTAATTGGCCACATCTTTTTTCATTCCTGGCCAAAATAATTTCTTTTTCAAGGCTGTAATAATTTTCTGATATCCAAGATGTCCTGAATATTGTTGTTTATGATATTCATCTAGGATTTCTTTCTTCAAAGAGTCTACATTGGGGATATACAATCTGTTTCCATAACAGATCAACCCTTTCTGATTTTTGGTGCATCCAGCCATTTCCTTTTTCAACATTTGCACTTGTAGTTTCTCATAGTTGTGATCTTGATCTGCTACCATTTTTACTAATCCTTCTAAGTCAAAACTGACATTACTCCCAATGTTATTTATGTTTTGGCAAGCATTTCTGCTTAGAGAATCAGCAATTTTGTTTTCTTTCCCTTTGATATGTTTTATGTCTATATCAAATTCACTCAGAAAAGACAACCATCTGGCTTGTCGAGCATTCAAATCTGTTTTAGTGAAAAAATACTTGAGACTGATATGATCTGTCATCAATGTAATTTTTTTTCCGAGAATATAGTGTCACCACATCTTCAAGGCATGAATTACACCAGCTAACTCAAGATCATATACACTGTGATTATGTTCATGTTTCTTAATTTTTCTAGATTCATATGCAATAATTGAATTCTCTTGCAACATAACTCCTCCCAATCCCTCTCTACATGCATCCGTACACACGAAAAAATCTTTATCAGGATCTGAAATCTTCAGTACAGGTGTTGTAGTAAGTTTTAATTTCAGTTGTTCAAAGCTATTTTGGCATTTTTCAGTCCACTCAAATTTGGCGCCTTTCCTCTGTAGTGAAGTTATGGGATATGCTATTGCAGAAAATCTCTCTACAAACCATCAGTAATATCCTGCAATCCCCCTAAATGATATTATTGCTGAGACATCAGTCAACATCAGCCACTCTCTAATGGCCTTCATTTTCTCAGGGTCAACAGCCAATCCTTGTTCAGAAATTATATGCCCCAAATATTGAATTTTATCCTTATAGAATTCACATTTTCTAAACTTGGCATACAAATGATTATCCTTAAGAGTCTTCAACACAATTCTAAGGTGTTATTTATGTTCTACCTCACTTTTTGAATTCATTAGAATATCTTCTATAAATACTAGTACGAATTTGTCTAAGTATTTATTCAGAACACTATTCATTAAGCACATAAAAGTGGCAGGGGCATTGGTCAAACCGAAAGGTAGGACTACAAATTTGTAGTGACCATACCTAGCTCGAAAGGTTGTTTTACTGATATCCTCCACCTTAATTCTGAGCTGGTGATAACCAGTCCTTACATCAATCTTAGAGAATACTGAAGCTCCTCTCACCTCATCAAAAATATCATCTATTCTGGGCAACAGATACCTATTTTTTATTTTCAACTTATTCAGTTCAAAATAGTCAATGCACATTCTGAAGGTTCCATCCTTCTTTTTCACAAACAACACAAGTTCCCCCAAGGAGATACACTTGGTCTGATGTAACGTTTATCCAACAATTCTTGTAATTATATTCTTAACTCCATGAGTTCAGGGGGGATCATTCGGTAAGGAGCTCTAGAAACTGGTGTTTCCCCTAGCACCAAATCGATTTAAAAATAGATCTCTCTCTTGAGGGGAAGATGAGGAATATCATCCGGGAAAACTTCCTTAAATTCTCTTATCATTGGTAAGGTGTCTAACAATTTTTCTTCAGGTTGTTGTCATAATTCTTCAACATGAACAACATATACTTGATATCCCTTCCTAGCTGTTCCTTTTAGCTGAAGGGCTGAGATCTGCCTTATAGAAATAGGTTTTGGTTTCCCTTTTAGTATGAATGGTTTTCCTTCATCGTCTATCCAGTGCAGAGTTTTGTCCCAACAATTCAACATGGTATTATTCTTTCCTAACCAGTCCATTCCTATCAATAAATCATAGGAACTTAATGGAAAAATGTTTAAATATACCATTGTATGATATTCATTCAATTTAATAGTTGTTTTAGGTAGCTTATGAGTTACCTTGCATTTAGTTCCGGTAGCTAACTGTACCAACCAAGGCTATTGAAACTTTTATGTTCTAAGTTTACATTTTTCTACAACTTGTGGACTAATATAACTCAAAGAAGCACCTAGATCAATTAAGATAGTAACAGATTGATCAGAAATTTGACCTTCCATTTCAACCATACTAGACTGATGTTCCGCTTATCGGTTCTCCAAGGCTGCACTGATAGTGGGAAAATTCCTTGCTACGTCATTCACTGTAGTAGCTTCTCTATCTCTCAGAACCATCTGAATATTTCGGTGCGGATAGTCCCTCAACAGATGAGGTTCCCCACATCCCCAGCACTTCAAAGGCTCCCACATTTTAATCGTTCCTTCCTTCTTGTTACTTCCATATATTTTCTTTGAACCAACTTGGGATTGAGTAGTTTGACTTTCATTTGTTTTGTTAAATTTCTTTCGTTGATGATTTCTACCAAAGTTCTTCAAGTAAGATGGTTTCTGTTTCCTTCCTTTGAATTCACCCTTGTTTGTTCAACTCTTCCCTAGTTCACTCTTTCTGGTTGCATAATCTAGCTTTCCTCACCACTTCATCCATATTTTTTGGATTATCGAACTCTATTTTCTCCTTATACACGGTAGGAAAACAATTCAAAACCCTTTTCACCTTTGCTTTCTCTTCACGAATATACGGAACATATATTAACAAATTTGTGAACTTGGTGACAAAATCATCTATCGTGAGTTGTCCCAATCTAAGTTCATGAAACTCTTTTTCTCTATCTTCATAATAGTGTTCGTTCAAATACCGATTTTTAAACTTGACTTGGAAATCTTCCCAAGTCACTGTTTTTTCATCAATGGCATGAACCATTTTTGTTTCCTCCCACCACAAGGTAGCCTTACCTTATAGCTAATAGATAGCTAATATATCCCTCAGATTGCTTTCATACTCGTAGACCTGAAAATTCTTAATCATATACAGCAGCCATGCCTCCGCATCTTCTTCCTTCTTTCCATCATAGGAGGGAGGTTTTATTTTCTGGAATTCACCCTGTAATTATTTCTTCTGTTTAGCCTGGTGTCTAGTGGTTTCATCTTCCTCAGAATCATCTGAGAGATTAACCCTAGTTTTCCTTCTCCTTCCGAAACCTTCACCTTCTTGGCTATTCCAAGAATTCATTTCTCTTATCAATTTTTCGAGTTCTTCACTGGCTAAAGATAGCCTATCATTTTGGCTTCTTAGCTGGGCCATATCCCGTTGCATCCTATGCAACATGGCCATCAGAGGAGCATTGGGAGCTAGCATGTTATCTCCACCACCCAGATCAACATAGAGTTCATCCTTTACAGACATAATTTCTACAACGGTTCTGTTTCTAGTATTTTCTCACTGTACAACAACACAAAGTCAGTATACTTTTAACATCATAAAAGAATTTGTCACAACATAACATTTCTGAGTGAGCACATAAACTGCCTAGTTTTTAAACTAGGGCTCTAATACCATTTGTAATATCTCTCAACCAACACAAATATATATATTTCGTAACCATTTATAACTTCTTTCATTATATACGAACAGAAAGATACTAAATGTCTAAACCTCTAGTTTTAACTAGTTGATTATAACTTGCCATCCTCTTGTCTCTTCTAGGATACTTTATTATCCTCCTCATCTTAATCCTCTTCAATTCACTTCTTAACCATAATTAATATATTACCATCTCTTAAATTTTCTATAGTAATTAGATGGTGAGTTTTACCATATGAACCTTCAACCTTAACATCATGCTTATAAGGTGATATATATATATATATATATATATAATCATTGAAATTTTATATTATGTTTATTTATATATGATATATATAATATGATTATATATACATATATAAATCTTTGTTTGAACATAATATAAGTCTTTCTCATAAACATTTTATTTCGTTTCAATTTACCACATAAATCATTCGGCTTATTTACAAATATAATCCTACTCCGAGTCATTATTCTGTCCCATTGATATTTTACTTTATTTATTTCTTACCACACATTTTATATTCGATTAACTCTACGTAACGTGAGACATTATGGAGAACCACCCATTTGGTATTTATTTCATTTCAAATTTCAAGAATATTCACTTGAGGATTGTGTTGATAGTCAGAAATGATAACATTAATTTGTAAGTCTCTCCGTAGCAGATGGAATTCACATTTTCAAGGGTTCTAGCTCACAAATATTCCTTTTCTAAGCTATTGTAGTTTACGAAATCTTTGGGTACTGTCTAACATGTTTCATGTTTATGAAAATAAATCTCTGCATTTAATAAAATCGGCCTCCACTTTACGGTCCTCGAACTCTCGTCCATGAATCATCGATCCATCACAAAACTCGCCGATGGTTGCCACTTTAAGGCTAAGATGTGTTAGGGTTTCAGTGACCCAAAATTCTTGTTCTGAAGGTTTGTTTTCTCATAGAGGGGTATTCATTTCCTTCACTGAAGTTTTTATGTTTAAGCTCTGGTTTTACTCTCTAAGCATTTTACTCAGCGCTTAATGGATTTTCTGATTTCTTCTACCACGTGGGGTTGCAGTGCATCCATATCAGGTAAGATTTAAAGACTTTATTGTCACAGAATCATTATACAACTCGACATGTATTCATTTTTTTCTTATGTATATTAAATCTCATATACTTAAGCTACTCAGCTATGTTTCCTTCTTTTAATTAGATATTGATGTCTCTTTTGAATGCCGACGTTTACCCTTCTGATATGAACTATAAGTTTCATCATTCTGTGTCTAAGTTGTTTCATTTTGTGGCTTGGCTCAAATTTAATGATATACTAATGGGAATAATTTATTTTTACTTGAATCCTAATTTCATGATATTAATTTTCCCTCATGATTTCATTTTTAATCCGAACATAGAATCAATATTATACGGTTCAGTTCTAAATTCTTGCTGATACCCAAATAAATCCATTAATATCATTTCAATTCAATATATTTAATCTCTGAGTCATAATAGTATTTCTGAGTTTGAACTCGGGCCATTTAGTTGATTTTAAATTTATTCTTCTCTACCTTGTTGAAGGAATCAGTTCGATTATTTTATGAATCAACTTTCTTACCGTGACTAATAAGCTAAGGTTCTCAAGTTTATAGTATGGATTACTTCTTTTCTTGGCTATTCGCAGAGGTAACCGATCTCTAACATTATTTGTATAATTTAATTTTCGGTTTGTAATGACATTTCACAGGGTTTTTATACCAATTCAGTTTTTATTATTGTTGCAGGAACATAACCTATTCAACATTTTTTCCAGTCCTGTATAGGTAGCTCTCATATATATGCAACTCACGATTTTTAAGAAGTATATTTTTTATAATTTTGAAAGTATACCTTACATAATTAACATTTTCTCCTTCTGTGGTTTGTACAGGTATCGTGAGATCTTAACTTTTATTTCGAAGCTCTCTTAAGCTACTGTTGAGTTTCTAATGTAGGCCATTGATAAATGATTTCTCTGTTTAATCAGGGTATAACGTCACTTGGATTTTCTTCGACTTTTCGAAAGGGTTTCGGCGTTTAGTCCTCTTAATTCTTGAATCCCATTTCCGTGCTTTCAAAAATAGAAAAATTGCTATAACCATTATTATGATAATTCGTGCTCATCCTTATGAGAGCTTATGGGACTTTCTTACTGTAATAAACAGATACTTGTATCAGTCTTACACAATTTGATTTGTATTTTATGAAGGATTTAATTACTGGTTTCTACACCAGGAATATTCATTTTTTTCTGTTAACACTACATACATAGATAAAAATGTATCTATGTATCGTTTAATTATATATTTTACTTTACCAGTGCTTTTCTTCTATTGTATTAACTTATGTAAATAGATAAAATCATCGTTTAAGCAAGCTTTCACTCTATTCTAAATTTTTATTTTTATTTTATATATATAGATAGTTATTTTCTTATGTTGTTCAATATATTTCCAAATAATTGAAATATAATTACATTCAGGGGACAGTAAAGAATTTAATCCTTTTTCCTATATAGTATCAATTAACAATTAATGGCTTTACTGCTTTTAAATGATTTTATTTTAGATAATAAATCTTGCTTCTGTATTGGTACCATAATCTATTGTCAAATAATTTTTCATTATTATATTGATAATTTGTTAGTAGGATTTTTATGTGCTGGTTATTGATATACATTTATTTCCTGAAAGTAAATCTCTTTTTACTTCAATGTAATTTATTTTGTTGAAACATAAATACAACCTATTTAAAAGTAATACAACTTTCGTCTTTGAAGTAATGATACTATGTTGAATTATTTCCTAAATAATTTTGTCAACATAATTCTCTATCATTGAATATTCTCACTTTTTCATACATCTAACAACAAACTCTCATTTGAATTTCTTTCTCGTATTATAATTTCTATGTAACAAGATTTTGAAAAATCCTTCATTTGAAATTGATATATATAATTTATTTTCCTAAAATAAGTTTATTTCTCTTGGAAATACTTTAGTAGAATTTAGCTTCCATGCTCATTACTTCTACCTTAAATAATCATACATAAATTTTCTAATTTCATTAAATCTGCATATAACATGCTAATTCAGAAGTAGATGAAAGTTAAATAAAACTTGATAGTCTATGGTATTTATAATATATCTTCAGATTTAAACCATTAATGGTTTAGAGATTCTAATAGATATTTTTCCATAGATTTTATTCCTACAAATATATAGATTTTAGCGGATTTTTTCCTCTGATAAAATATGTTAAATGTAAGGATTGTAATTATTCACAATAGTAAACTTATTATCTTACTTCTCACTAAAATTTTAGATTTCACAATACAATTTGTAACACATATTTATAGATTAGGTGTGCATACCACTGTATTTAGATGACCAATCCTCCCAACCATAGAATTCCTTTCTCTTAATAATTCACCCCCGAGCTGAGATTCTCTCCAAGAACAGACCAACCTCCATCTGTTCTGGAGCATCTTACTTAAGGTATGCTTTCCCCCAAGCCTGTTTCTAAATTCTGCATCCAGAATTTCAGGATGCTTTTCTTCCTGTTTGCCTAGGCTTCCCTTAATGAGGGACTTTAAAGATGATTTCTACATTTCCAGCTTTTTACCTCTTCCCAACTACTTTCCTTTTCATTGGGAAATTTATATTTTTCCTCTTCAATCTAAATTAGCATTTTTCCTTTCAAGTCTTTTTGAAAGGTTTTGGGAAAGTCTTAGCCTTATCCATATCCTCATGGATCAGGCTTATGATCTCCAATCTCATCTAGTAATAGTGAACAGATAAATATTCCATTTATTTTCATTAGTAAATATTTAAATAAAATCCACACAATAATTATCCATTGGGGTCCACTCCCCTTTGGATTTTTGTTCAAATGTCTAACTTAAAAAGCATAGAAACTAGGGATGTTAAAAATACTTTTATTTTGTTATCGGTAACTTTACCTTTCTACTAGACAATAATTACACATTTAAGGTATTTATAATAGTAGTCAATTCTAATTCGTAGGCGCATAACTATTTTTATGTTTCTTCGAATTTGAAATTTCAAGATTGAAAAACTATTTACGCATTGTTTTGCAACAATATTCCTCTAATATTTTTTATACAATATTTATTTGTATACAACACCACTCCTTAGTTGAATCAAAAATTTTCGGTGTAGTACTAAATCTATGTTTCGATTTGTTTGAAAAAAAAATGGCATTATTTTTTGAGCTTAAGTTCCTTCTCATTTTTCTGCATGATACGAGAAAATCCTTTGCAATTTTATGGTATTTTTTGTCAATAATCCTTATTGATCATATTGCTAGTATCTTATTGTATTCGAGTCAATTAATTTCCAATTATTGACTCTTGAGTTTAGTGGAAACTCACGTTGTTGATTTTTGCATGTAGTTAGCATTCTCGGTACTATGCTACAATGCCCATTTTGTTCTTTGTATCGATCAATTATGTCATATATTTTGGAAGAGGTAATGAGTTCTTACTAGTTAACTAGTTTAATTATATAAATATATACACATCCAAAAGGTGTCATCCTTATTTTTGGAAACTAACATTAGCGTTTCCCCCGGAAGACACACTTTTCTTAATATAATTCTTGTCTAACTTGAAATTGAATTTTCAATTTTTTTTTGCATTTCTTTTCCGGATTTCTAAATTATAGATAACTCTTCCACAGACTCACTCATGTTTGTTGTCACAATTCCTCAACTTTGGAAACATATTTCACAGCTTTTTTAGATGGCACATCCATTATTGTTGTAATGTAAAAATCTGTTTAATGGTCACTAGTTTCTATTTTCCATTTACTATACAATATTTTTCATTTCCTTTTTTCAAGAAATTTACTATTATTTTATGTTTTTCCATTCAATCCATTCCTGCTAGCATATCACATGACTCTATAGGAAGATTGTTTTATTGGAATTCTATCCCATTGTCCTTGAAATTTTTCCGAGACAATTTAGTTAGTTTATGAGTACCCTTCATATTTGTTCTGAATTTAATTGTACTCATTAAGAGTATTGACATTTTTCTAGTTTTTCAAATTATCCTTTCCGTTATCTTGGGGTTGATATCACTTAAGTTTTCTATTGAATCGAATAAAACAAACACAAATTGGTCACAATTTATACCTATAATTTCAATCATTTTTTGTTGATATTCGGGTTGATTGTCCCTCGCTTCCTTCTGCAGCATTTGTCTCTCATTTCTACTAGATCTTCAATAATTGATTCTATCTATTTATGGCTAGTAACACAATCGTGTTTTTGGAGCAACCATTTTCATAAATTTAGAATTGTCAATTTCAATTGTGTCTTTTTAGATGTGGTTTAGAATTTTCAAAATTCATTGTAATTTGGCCTTTTCTTCCTTGATGTAAGGCGCATATCGAACATTTTTTTGGTGAATTTAATGACAATTTCTTCTATAGTGAGTTTTCCCTCCTTAGTTCATACCCTTTTTTTTTCATCAAGCCATTGTAAAATTTTGGTCTCTTTCACCAAAGTGTGACTTTGACTTGTTACTCATAACCCAAAATTCTTACTTTCATATTTATTGCGTACTCATATAACTTGAATTATTTTACTATGTTTAGGAGCCAAGTTTCCATACAATTACAACTCCCTTTTCTTCTGCTATTTAAGGAGATTTTTTCCCACTCTTAGACCCCTCTCGGTACAGTTATGTATCATTTGAAAAATTTTCTTGGATGAAATTTATTTAACAACCTCTCTTGCTAAATATTGCCCTTGTTCATCGCTAGTCTTTCGGTGAACCCTTTTTCTTTGCAATATATTTTTTTTTTCATTTGAATAGCGGATCTAGTAGGGCTCCTCCCTCTAGTTTCCTTTCGGCTCTTCTCGGTCGGTTATGGCGGTAGATATAATTTTTTTCTACATTAACTTGCTACAAAGAAATCAATTAGTAATCATACATAAAAAGTTTGAAATGATTTTGAGAACATAAAATTGTCCCTTTGTGTTGTGACCCATAAGCCCAAATTTTTAACATGGGCCACCGATACCATTTGTAAACTCGATAACTACAATTTGTTTTCTCTTTTACCTAAAAAATATGGTCACGATCAATATTACATTGCGAAATTGTTGTCATTAATAATTTTTAACAACTGTAGTGAAATTCCAAGTTTGCCTTGTTTTTATTGTTTTCCAATTTTTGACTTTTGTGTTCTAATTTATTTCTTATGTTGGTTTATAAAATACATTTATTAAATGAAATAATTAATAGCCTTACTTATTTTGACGAAAAATTTGATTTATTAGATATATTTTCATACATAATCAGCTTATGTAATTAAATTTCCTTACAAATCCTTCGTGTCATTTAATTCTTTTCATGTTATAACTAACCTTAGTTAAAGTTTGGAATAATTTTACACTTATGATATTCGAGTTATACTTTACCACATATAAATTTCTATCCATTATTATTATTATTATCCAAAGAATACCTACCACTCTGCAATGATATTATTATTTTGTGGTATACAAATTTAATACATATTCCTCGTATTTAAATTAGGTTCCTACACCTATTTTTCTTATATTTGGTAGCATAATAACTATCTATATGTTTCTATATATTACACAACATTATAAATTATTTTATATGCATATTACGCACAACATATATACACATATATACATATCACTCACAACAAGTTAATTTTTCTTTATATAAAAGAATGGTAATGTTCTCCATGAGATACTATTCACATTTTAACTACGAAACCCCTGCGAAATTTTAATTTGATTTCTCCCTCACTTTTCATTTGTACTCAATTTCATTGATAAAATTACAATCCATAGTAGAAATGATGGAATGGTTTACGAATGGCATTAGATTTCCGCTACTCTTATCGTTTCGTTTTATTGCAACCATTAAAATTTTGTATGTTAATTCCTACCCATCACATGGATTCGTCCTTTTGAGGACATATGTGTGGCTAAGATGAAAATTTAGGATTTACTTGTACTTTTTCATGCATTTAATGACCTCGGTAGGGTTTCACACAATTTTTTTTTTTAATTTGACATGACGATCCCTTTTTCGGGAACTCCATGCACGGAGGTATACCTCTTGGGACATTTATTCGATAATTTTTAAAACGAGGAAGAGGAGTATTTATATTTTACCCTCCTTTTATCTATTATTAGGCATTGATTATTTTTGTTGTTTTGAGTTCTTTTGAAAAAACAAAAATATTTTATTTTCATTTATTCTTCATGTTCTGAAAAATTGTCTCTTACGAGAAATTGCATTCTCGAACTCTTTCTTTAGCTAGAGAATTTCATTGAAAAGAAAAATGAATTGTTTATCATTTTGGGTGCATTTTTAGTGTATTTGGAAGTTGAGTCTTCACACCGTCAAAGTTTCATTTCCATATTTTATTAACTTAGGCTTGACCCATAAAAACAACACTTAATTAAAATTGATCTAGTAATCTTTTCTATTTCTAGGGCTCTTATCACCAATATAGCTTAGGCTAGTATCTTGGAGTAGGGAGTAATTAACTCTCCAAGATAGTAAAAACAAACAAGTAGATAAATATTGTGGTAGGAAATAAATCCAATTGTAATTGGTAAAATGCGGAAGCTTCTCTTAAAGTAGTTAATCACGGATCATGTCAAGAACCTTTGAGACAATAAATTTTGTTTCTTGGGAAGATAGAAGATATGCGCATTACAAATGATAAACCTCGGACTAACCATTTTCGAGGAGCACAGGGTCACTTGTTGGTAAACCTCGGATTGACCATGTCGAGGAGCCTCAGGGATTGAAGTTTGTTGCTCTGTCCTTGCGGTGGAATTGGATGATGAAGCTGTTCCCCGAGTTGTATTTGTTACTTTTGATAACCTTAGTGTCCATAAAAATTAAGATTATTTCCTAAGGTGGAAGTGAAGGAAAGATCTCAACGTACCTAGAGCGAGATGCCGACTAGACTCGGTTGGAATCTGCAGGAGGTTATCTTCACGGAAGATGGTTTTTGTGAAGAAAATTGTGCCGGTCTATTTCATTACGTAGGTTTTTGACGTAATTGTTCAGTAGCCCTTTACGTATTAACTTTTCTACTAAGTTGGATTTCATCACAAACTAGCATTTTTAGTATGGTAATTTTGTTTGTGCGTGGTTTGAACTCTTAGATTTTAGGCGTGTGATTCGGTTGTTTGTTTCTTTAAAGACTTTAGGTGTTTTCATTGAAATTTTCTTTGTTTGCATGTGATTGATTAATATTTAATCGTGGCGAGTGCGAGACAATTCCGGAGACTTCGGGGGAAGCCCACAGTATACACCAAGTCGGCTTGAAGAGTTGTGTGCTCTAGTATGATGTTTAGTAGCGGTAGGAGAATTCAATCAACGAGAAGTTGGAATTTTATACATGATTTGTTCATCATCATCATCAAATACCCTGAGCATATTCAAGAGCTGATTTGAGTTTATGAAGTTATTGGTAGTATTTCTCCTTCATTGAACTAGCCTGAGCCTAGAACTACCAGACACGACCTTTGGAATATTGGTGTTTTGAAACATCCTCAAGTTATTACTCCAACTTCTAGTGATCACAGTTCACCTAGGGTAAGAAATGTTTTTATTGAAGATCTTCCATACGGCCTCATTTGTATTGAATAAATTGCAAGTTGACGAAGAAGTAACTCTTCTTTAGGAATCCCCGTGTTGAATCTTAGGCGGCGTGAATCCATATTCTACGGCCCTATTAGGAGTGGCTTACTCGATACATTTATCTTTGAAATTTTTTTTATAAAACCGGGTCTTGATTTTTACCACCTCGAATTCACTTTTCATCCTATGCCCCGAGAGGTTACTATCATCATCTATCCTGTTAGGAGAGTCATATATGTTTTCCCAAACACTAGATGCATTTTTAAATGGTGGTCATACATTCCTTTGAGGTACCCGGGCTCTTTACGGTACTTTCTCGGGGACGGCTCTAGAAGACGATTGAACAAGTATTATCATTTGGTCTTAATGGAATTAAAACTGAAACGTTGAACGTAGAGCAAATCTTTATGATGTACGGTAATATTCCAAATCCTCAACCCCAAGGAAGTGATCGATTCTGGTACGGGGGAAAACCTCGGGGAAATCCGGTTACTTCTGAGGACGACCTCAAGGTAGTCGATTCTTAGCACAGGGCGACCTCAGAAGTAGTTAGTTACCACGGAGGGAAACCTCAAGGTAATTTTTTCCAGACAAGCTGCTGTACGATGTTATTTTGGAGAACAACCTCTAGGATAGTACATGCCTCGAGGTTATCAACCTCGAGATAGTACATACCCGAAGTCCCTTCAAAATCAATATATCCCTCGGGGTCCTTATCGACCCTAGATTCGGTATGGGCCTTGATTATCAACCTCAAGGTCGACACCCAACTCAAGGTTTCCAACCACCTTAAGTCGATCATTTGTACGAGGAAATTTGAAATTTACCTCTTAATTATCAACCTTACATTCAACCGAGCTATGGTCCTTACATTCAACGTTCTGCGAGACAATACCGAGAATGAACATGGTGTGGGATCCATCCCCGATTCAACGGACTATGTAACCTAATGTGAAGTTACCTAATCAACTTTGGACAACCCAACGAAAGCACGGTCCAACCCGGCGGCACATCGACCTACTACTCGAATGCACCGCACCGAGTTGCAATGGCCGATGGGCCTAGTACACTCAGGCTCCGCCTCAAAATGATGCAACTGCGAAACATCATTCGACCTATAACACCTATTTCTAGAGTATACGTAGCTCTAGTTTTCTATCCACACGCTCCGTGCAAATCCCTCAAGTCTCTATACTCCAGTCAGGACCTATAGTTCAGACTTCGATCCAAATACCCATGGGACAAGCTGGTACAAGTACGATTGTCACAATTCAACCATAATTCATGTATCAACCATACCACGTATAGTATCAATTCGGTCCCATTTCAAAAAACCCATTTTATCAGTATCAACCATACCTTGGCTATACTTATCACTCAAAAAACACAATTTGGTCTGGTTAATCGTGGTTTCCCCAGGGGGTTATACCATTCCTAACGCAAATATGGTTCCCATATCCTGGGTATCATCCTCCCGGAAGCTGCTTTTGTTACTCAAGGTTTTCGCGACCTAACCATCGGTTACCATTTATTGAAACTTTGGGTTAACGATTTTTCACGCCTTACGAATGATCAAATTTTATATCATCTGTATTGGGCGCCAATGCCACATAAGTTTCCCAGTGATATACCGAAATTAGAGGGTAATTCAAGAGAGGATCCTTCAAATAATGTTATGACTTATCACCTCTAGTGTGCGTCTAATTTGATAATTGATGACTCAATTCGCTTACGTATTTTTTGAGGAACTCTTATTAATGCTAGCGAATGGTACATTGAGTTTTTTTTTCTATAAAAACTAATTCTATTATGTATAAAAAAAGTTATAGTACAAAAGCGCAGTAGTCGAGTTTGTGAGAGCGACTACGGGATTGATGAACGAGTGACCATAGAGGTACGGACCGCCTAGATGGGGGAAACGAGTGCTTTTAACGGGGAAAAATTTTTGCCACCCTTGGAAGAAGCGGCCTTAAGTTCATGCCGTAACAAAGTAAAATAGAAATATGATCTTGAAATTAACCATCAACCATTCCCGGTGAGCCTTGAGACCGAGAAGAAAAAAACTCCAACGTCGTTAACGAGAAAAAACCTCGAGAGTTTGAGGTGAATGTGTCATTGTTCATGTGCGGAGCAAAAGGTTCCTCCACGATCCTACATCTCCATAATCGTCATTACTGCTTTATCGTCCATTCCGGCTTGGCACATCTTTCATGTCGGTGTGTTCATCCTCCTTGCTCGGTTCATTACGAAAGGGGAGGAGATTGAAGCTATGAGAAGGACACTCTCGCGAGGAGCTTGGAACTGAGGGGGGGGGGGTGAGTGGTAGGAGCGGGGGTAAGGAATGTCTTCATGTAGAGTGATAGTGATAAAAGCATAAATAATGGACTTATTTGAGGAGCATTCAAAATGAAGCTCGGCATGCTAGGAGGATTTCCTAATGAAGGTCCCGGCAAACGCCTTCTTTGGAAGGAACGAAGCAGTAGGAGCGGTTGATGGAGCAACACAAACAGAATGCAGGAGGTGCCACGACCTCTTCCTGCGCTACGTGGAGATTTTGTACGAACATGTCCTCATCGGCGGAGGAGGATCCGGGAATAGAGTAGGAAGAATGGTGATGATTAGTGGCATGGCCATTAATTCTCGCACACTGTCGATGGGGGCGGGCGATGGAGACATGAGCGGAAAAAATGGCCCGAGAACACGGGATCCTGAGAGAGGAGTGAATACCATAGAAGATAGCCAGGCGAGCAACGATAGAAGGGGTCCGGACCCCCGCAGAGGTAGTCTGTGAGAAGCGATCGGGAAAGAGGATTAACTTAACTATGAGAGGGGATGTGAGAGTAGTGATGCCCGGGGAGAGCCTCAAAACATGCGATACGGTTACTCAACGACCGGTATGGGTTATCACCCAGGTTTACAAAGCGAGGGAATTCACCATGGAGAGTCATAGATGCACTAATAAACACAATCATGTGTGCACTATCCATATTGAATGCCAAGACGGAAAAGACGCCATATGAAATGCCATAGTGAGGCAGGTTAAGAAAATGATCACTGCTGGTTGGTGATTTAATCGGCCTCATTAATCTTTGGTACGAGGGGGCCATATGGGCTTCCCATCGATCTCCTTTGGGAGGCGCACGGGGACCCATGTCGGCTAAGCAACTCCGACATCCGCATGCGAACAAATGGTACATTGAGTTACCATGAGTCTCTTTTAATAATTTCGGTCGTTAGCAACTACTTTCTTAACTCATTTTCAGTTGCCTATCAGATACAGCAATGGCACGAAACTATTGACTTTGCTAAAACAATCCACGTCCACGTATATTTCTGATCATATTCAGGAATGGCGACGTATAAGGCATTTAGTGAAAGTTTTCATTCTGAATCAAATTTAGTCAGGTGCTTTACATGAAAAAATCCCCGATCTTCAAAAACAAGGTCAAATAACTGCCGCTCCTTCAGGGTCTCATGCTGCTGATGGTATGATTGGTTCAGTTATTACTAAAATTAAGAAGAAATCTTCAAAGAATTGTTCTCCTATAATAGCTTTACGATTCTGAGCAAAGAGAATCTTGTTGAAGTTGCGCGACATCATGTCGTAGAGTCATCTACGACCAAATCTAAATACGCGGTAAAAATAAGGGGAAGAATAAAAACAAAGAAAAATTCAAAAGATAAAGCAGATAAGAAATGAATGTAATGAAAAAAAACGCAAACCTCGCTATCCTTGTTTCATTTGCGACGAGGATCATTTTGCGAAAGAATGCCTCCATCGAGGTGGAGGTTTAAAATTTTTTTGTTAAAGGTTCTCCAACAACCTATTGTATTGAAGGAACCTTTTCCTACTCAAGATAGTAAGATGATTTTTTCTACCTTGAACGCCTCGGAAAAGGCCCATTGTGATGATGTCTCATGTGAGGATTGTGACGCAATCACGAGATTATGGTAGTAAAACTACGGTGATGGTAAGAAGTAGAATATTCTAATTCAAACACATCAACTACACACTCCTCCTATTTTGATCCACTACATTTCAAGAAACTCAATCCGGACCTAGTAATCAAACCACTTGCTAAAGGTGTACTTCATAAATCGGCTAATCACATGTGAGAGCTGCTCATAATTTTAACATTGTTAAGGACTTAGCTATTTCCTTTAGCATTGTCGGCTTTGAAAGTCTTGCCAATCATGCCTAGCAGAGTGTAAATTACTTTTGTCTACCATAGGAGGTACATCGATACTCGAGTTCGAACCTAATAATCTTTGATTTAGAGAATAGTACACCATTGCCTACCCCATCGGAATGGCTTTCCATATTCCAGTATTACTAAAAAAATACCCATTTTTCGGACTGTGATTGATGAAGGGGCTTCTACATGTATTATGTCGATCCAGTGTTGGAAATTGCTTGGTTCTCCTACACTCAATTAGTCTCCAAAAATTATAACACGGTCGATGGTTCCATCCTTTTGGTATTTTGCAGGATTTACCTATAGGAGTCGAAGGAAAAACCTTCAATATAGATGTGGAGGTGGTTGAGCCTCTAAATTACAACCTTCTCTGGTCGAGTTGGTCTTATGCTATGGCCCATTGTTGTTTCATCGGTATTTCGGCTTATCAAGTTTCCACATCAAGGAAAGATCGTTACAATAGACCAACTCACTTATTTCTCATTCGTTCCAACCTCTACAGAAACTATCGAACACATCGGTAAAAAAACTATCCCTTACAACGATGTTGGCATTTGTTTTATTAAAGATTCTAGTTTACTAGGAACCTTTTCCTTTCCTGCTCCTAACGTATCACCTCATATTGAAAATCTTCATATGATTTCATTGAATAATATTACTTTTGATGATCCTTGGATCGTAACTTTCGATTCCGAGATGGAATCATTTGATGGTGCGATGCCATTGAGTCCCTTTAAAATTGCATATCGAGCTCCACGGAGTCACTTTACGATCATTCTTCCGTGAGAAACTAATCCAATGAATGCTTGATCCATGATCACTTTCTATATCTAGCTCGACCAAAATGAAATTTCCCAATCTTGTTCATGCTAATGAGCATATTCGTGAACTTTTGTACGTGACGATTTACACCATGGGAAGATCTACATCATTAATCTTCATTCTTACTGAAACTAGATCATTTTGACGAGGATTTGTCTTCTATTTTTACTATTGAATATGTCAAATAACGGTAAGAATCCATTGCAAAATCCTGATTAAAAGGTTAAATTTAGTAAATATCTCTTGAACGATTCCTATTGAAATTTCATTTAAGCCGGGAATAATTAAAAATATTCATATAGGTGCTTGCTCTATGGACGGAAAATCCAAACTTATAAAGCCCTATTTCAATAATTCTGTGACATGTTTTTCACCAGAATCAATGTGTCAATTTTGTACATGAAATCAAGACTTACCCGGATGCCAAACTTTAATGCCTTAAACACTTACGTTAGATAAATCCAATAAAAGTTGCTACTATCAAAGTCGGGATTGAAAATTCGATGCGGTTTCATTTATCCAATTCCTTTAATCGATTGGGTATCCAATATTGTTCCTGTTATCAAAAAACAAGAAACGATAAGAGTATGTATCGACTATAGGAATATTGATCGAGCTTTTCCTAAAGACAATTATCCAACCCCCTATATCGATCAAATTATTGATGATTGTCCTTGACGGTGAAATTTTCTCCTTTATGGATGGTTTTCTAGTTACAATCAAATAAACATACTCGCTAACGATCGACCCTAAAAAAACTTTCATTTGTCCATGGGGGACATTTTCTTATTGCAAACTACCATTTGGATTGAAGAAACGCTGAAGAAAACTTTCAAAGAGCTATTTCTTATGCATTTCATGACATTAAGCACATTGTGTAACCTTATCACAAGTAATGATTTACTTGCTCATTCACCACGTAGCGCCGACCATCTCACTCATTTATGATCTATCTTTATGATATATGGGCATTATCGAATTGGTCTGAATCACGGAAATGTGTTTTACGTAGCAGAATCGGAGTCATTTGCGGGATTTATTGTTTCGAAAGTAGGCATTCGCATTGATCCATCGAAGGTTGGAAACTATTTTCAATCTACCTCCTCCGCCGACTCTACACTGACCTCAAAATTTGCATGGGAAAGAAAATTTTTACGTTGTATCATTCCTAACTATCTTGAGAGTTAACAAAGGGTTTTACCAAGTTGTTAAAATAGAACGTTCCATTCTTTTGGGATGAGATCACTAATCGATATTTTGATATAGAGCATAGTGACCCCGCCTGCACCATTACTTGTGTCATCTAATTACATCCGGGACTATTTTGTACCCTGCTCACTTCTAACTAGAAAATTTGGTGCAATTTCGGCGGCCAAATCATCGCTATTCGGAAGCACGGTGGTCGCGAGAGCAACGATTCGAGACGGTAAAAACATGGTTTGTCATGCGATGTGATTGACGCATTTACAAAGTGTCGCACTACGACACTTTCCTTGGCTTCCAAACACACGTCGCTCTTAGAAGTTTCCCAAGCTGACATTTGTAGCCCCATCGCCATTCCCATGAAATTTGGTCGGCATTTTTAACATTGCTCTTCGATGTTTGCATATATGCCTTTTGTAAAGTGTCACCATTCGACGAAATGTCGTCGAAGCGTTTGAAAATGACTCTTAGAGCGATCGTAAACTATCGCATTCTGGCCAGCGAGTAGAAAAGTAATGAGAGAAGACCGACATATTGAAAAAGTGTCACAAGGCTGACGCTTTCCCGGAAGCGTCACAATATCGATGCCGGAGAGAACCATCGCAATTCCGGAAAAATGTGGTCGAAATTTTTGAACGTCCCCCTCGACGTCTTTGTCTTGTCGCTCTTCCAACATTTCTAGAACTTTCGCAATATCCATGGACGTCACAAGACGAAACCAAAATAGAAATGCGTTCAAAACAACGAGAAGATCGACACTTTGAGAAACGTCCCGGTATACGCTTGACAGTTTAAATTTAAAAAAAAAAAATGAAACTTTAAAATAGGACGGAGTGATCTCAATGTTTGTTATCACGATAAGAAATCAATGATCGGTGATCATGTCAAATTTTCCTCATGGCGTGACGGGTCTAATAAATTTTATTTTAAAGGTTGTTGTGCTGGCAACTATAGCATTGAAGGAAATGCATTAAAAGAAAATTAATGAGGCTACGAACTCCAAGCCAACTAGAAACAACCACGATAATTTTCCTTACCAACTTCGAGTTGTGACTCGGGCTTCGAGACTCCAAAGCTAATAATTTTGTTTTCATCATGTTGGAGAAGATAAGCGCAACTTTGCGGCAAAAGAGAAATTCTCGGTCTCAGCACTCATGACTTAGAGTCATTCCTTGCTAACACGGTATGTGGAAATTTTGATAATATAACTTTCTTCACCTCATTTTTACTAAATTTATTCTTTTGAAAAGGGCTTTGGTTCCATTTCGGAAATTTTCAACTTTCGACTTCTAGAATTTGTACATATGATTTTGGGTGAGGTTTTATTATTAATGAGGAGATAATGTCTTGGTTCTATACGTATAAAATAATTGCCCCTCTTTTTTTCTTCATGTTTATGGTTTTTGATTTTATCGAACCCTATCTCTCTCTTTTAAGCATGCCTACAAATTAATATATTCCAGGAATGTACACAATTCAGGAGCTTCATGTACAACATATTGTATCAACTATATTTTAACAAGTGAAGTACATGCCCATATAGTGTTACAGTTACGGGGGCTTCATTTGGAGAATAAATGAGAAACTTCCAGGAGCACTAAATCCAAGTAATTCCCCTCATCCCTTAAAAGACACATCTAAATATAAATATAAATTTCAAATAGTTAGTAAAGGAAAAGTACAAAGATATAAGATATGTGTTGAGCCAAAATCTGTGCATTCACAACAAAGGCAGGATGGATAAAACTTAAAAACAATTATGGACTTTGACGAAAAATCGTCTTATGCACTCTGAGAATGAAAGAAGCATTGGCATACTACTATGTTTACAAATTTAGGGCAATTACGGTGAGTCTCTAGGAAACACGGTTTCATGTGGAGACCCTACATCCACTTGTACCCACAATATCTAGTGACTTAAAAAATGATTGCCGAGAACACCATCTGTATAATGAGGGAGATGTAATATTTCCCGAGAAGAAGATTTATACATAGCGGTCCAAGATTTTGTATTTATGGAAGATACAACTGATTTTGGCATCAAACATGTATCCAAGATTTCAATGTGGCCTTATTTTAGAGCCCATTGATGATTTACTATGAAACCTAAACTTTCAAAACAAACACATTGAAGTCACACGATCTCCATCATGAATATCATAAATATTAACGTCTTTTAGGCACTAGCGATAGATACCATAGGCCCACATGGCACAATACCACCAATGTTGATTCTACGGCACAACATTTGCAAAGCAAAAATTTCTACCGAGACATCCCTCTCTACCAAAAGGCGGGAGAGATGGTGCTAGATGTTGAAGTAAAAGGCCTACGATTCGGTATGGAAAGCCATAATTTATTTATTATAAAATTTCCATGAACAAAAACCTGAGTCCAATGTACAACTTGCGGTCTTGCCACAACATATTTACCGGAGGAGCCATACGAGCAAGCCCATTGAAGCTAAACTGACAATCACCCCACATGTTTGGGGTAAGCCCATATGGAGCTCTATATTCAGCCTTCTCCGGGAGATTGGAAAAAAAAAATCTTTAGTGTTACTCATACATCAACTACCCTTTATGTTAAGGGAAAATTTAAAGAGTGCATAAATATTCTTGAAATCCAAGTCATAGTTTAGGAAAATTTCAACGGAGTCTTTGAAATGAACTACATCCTATTTAAACTACATCAAATATTTAGGCAAATAATTTTTTAAAATAGAAATTGGTGAATTGTATTTCAAATATAGAAATTTAAACCATGAGAATAATCTAACCCCTAGGCTTTTCCCTATTTCTAATAGAAAATCCCAAAATGTATAAATTATAACACCCTCGCCCCAAAATTAAGTACAATAATTCGAAACCTCCACACCTCTGAATTTTCTATATCGTGAAAGAGCGGCATCCATCATCATGGGAAAGAAAAACCGATTCTCCTTCGAGTACAAACCCAACTGCACTAGATGTCTTATGGCTAAGTTGATTCAATCGATCCAAAGAAAATCTCTTCGATTTCTTCAATATTGTAAAAATTCTATGGTTTGTTTCACAGTCATCATGAAAGTCCATATTTTCATCACATTGAATTAGTTTGGGTTCATTACGATCGAGTCCGATTACCCTGTTGCGGGCTACGGACATCCAATCCAATATTGGAACTACCATACTGTTCCCATTAGAGATTGTAAATCATACATCTTTAATTCGGTAAGTTCAAGAGCACTAGAAATGGTTCGATTTGATTTAGACTTTGTATAGTTGTCCTCTAATTTGTATTCCGATACAACACTATACTTGTGCTTCAACGAGACATAAATTCTATAGCAATGGGATCTTCATCTATGGGGTTTATGGATGCGCCTCGGAATCATCCTAAATATAGAGTTCATTTTTCATTCAGCCAGTCATGTAAATCCACCTAAAAAAAAAAATTGACGACAAAAAGGCGGGCGAAGGCCGATTTGTTAATTTATGGTGGGGTAAAGCTTGTCTTCCGGATATTGACTATTTAAGTGTTTAATTGGTTTTTTCGGAAGACACGACCATAGAATCAAATGAATTGTAGATCCTACGAAATAATAAACAATAGTAAGGCCATTATTTATTGGTTTGAAATAATAAACAACATGCGAAAAGCTTTGCGCATGGTACTAAATGACTTAAAGACAATGTTGGTAATATGTTTCCTGTATCCTATTATATGATTTCCTTGATGGCAAGCTGCGCATTTAATGGAGAATCGATATAAGTAAGGACGAGTTAATTCATGTGTGAACATATGTATGCATCTGATGAAGGATAATTGACATCCATAAGAAACCACAATGCCTTTCTGTATGTTGATCGAGCAGAGTGTTAATACGGTTGACGGTGTATCAGCGGTGAACGGTGAGTTATATATATTCGTTAAATATATGATGGAAGGGTCTATGCTATTAGTAAGGAGCTGTCGGCTTTCGTGGAGAAAGGAATGAGGAGCGAAAGTGGGCTCGAGTTATAACGCAAAAGAACTAAAAAAATTATTTGGCATTGAAATTGCGTTGGAACACGGACTAACCCTTTGTAATCATGAACGGAACACGGAAGGAAATAGGTGGAACATAACAAACGAAAAGCGCGATGGAACCATTGCGGTGGAAGAGCGGAACCGTGACCGAGAAAACAGTAAATGTGGTTTGTGGTTTCTATCGCACCACCTTCAACGGGCAAGCAGTTTTCAAGAGGTTGGGAGCGATTCCATAGAACGCGCGACACGCGTCATTATACGACTCCACAAAACCGCTTTTCACTGCGCACCATCGCGCATTATTGCTTTACCTAGGATGCCCAGCGATATTGATAAGCACCGTTGATCTGGGAAGGGGTCATCGGATGGTGTTCATTTGCTATAGATGCGCGAAAGTTATCCAAGGTACCGCGCGCCATCGCGCGTTATCATCCGTGCATCATCAACGAACGATATCCGTCGGATCATCTGATGCCGAGCGATGTGTTCTCTGTCGTCGGATGGAAACGATCATAAGCGATGGGCCCCAGTTCTTTAAATTATATTGATTGGGCCATCGATTATGTATGTGGGGACGGAACCAAAGGTCTATTTAAAAGCCTTTTCATAAAAGCGCTGGTTATTACTATAAATTTCTATTATATATTTAATTGCCAAAGGTTGTGAATAATATTTATTTATCAAATTCCATGAATTTGATAAATAAAAGAAAGAAAACCATCAGTGGCACGTTATTGGTACTTTACCTTGGCTATAGTATTATTTGGCGGAGATAGAGATTACCTTTGGGAAAATTCGAGCATGGAAGAACAAAGATCGGGATTTCAATTTGGATTGGTTCGACTTTTAATAATACCATTAGCAATTGAATGGTTTTGACCCATGGTTTCAATAAAGGCGAAAACTTTTTTTTTTTCAGAAGAAAAAAACTGCTGTATATATTAGAAATTAAATATAACAGTACATGATCGTCATTTCATTCTCATCTGAAATAAATCCAGAGCGATAAAGACCAAATTCCCAAATACATACGAATATAATCCCTGATGAAGGGAAAAGATTCAAAGTACTTGGCAAGCAAAATTACGGGTAGGTTAGCCATACCCATCCAAAATAAAACAGACCATCCCTGTGTACAAAACAAACAGAATATACATATAACAGCATCATCATACATATGTAATTGGAATGGTAAGGATATACAAGCCAGAAAGTAAGAATTCAGCATGAGAAAACATATGAAAGAGATAGAGAAAGTCTTCCAAATTTTTCTGGCTCAGAAGAGAGGGACTTACAATAGGCTCGCTTGAAAGTGTCTCCATGCATGATCGCTCGATATAGGAAAAAAAACATCCTTTGTCAAAATTTACACAGGCTCCCTTGATATATAATTCAGACAGGCTCACTTGGGATTGGTGTAGAAATGCAAAAACATCCAGAAATAAAAATTTTACAGGCTCGCTTTGATTGTTGATGAGCCAGGCTCACTTGTGGATGGAGATGACAGGTGTACCATAATTTTTTGACCCATATTCAATCCGCGAAATAATAATGTTCCCATCTTGAAAGTTAATTTCCTCTCGCTTGTAGTTTTCATTGTGTGTATCCATGGGCTAGATCCTTAATAGTATTGTGCTCGAACACCACCTGTAGATAAATCGAAATATAACAGTCATAGCAGTGCCTATATTATTCAAAATTGGAAGGATATCAAAAAGGATCGATAAAAATTATGGGAGAGGAATAGTCGATTCCCATATCTGTACACCATCTTGGAACTGAGAAATATGCATATCTCCAAAAACAGCATTGACACCCCTCTTGGAAAGAGCGTCAGCCCTGGTGTTACTTTCCCTATATATATGGGTAATAGGAGGACAGTTCATATTATGCCAAATCCGCTAAATCCTCTGGCTCCATCCCTGTAGTACAGGAGTTTTCATAACCGATCTGTGTGTAATCCAATCAATGAAAATCATGGAGTCACCATAAAAATGGGGGTTTTGCAATTGAAGATTCGAAGCAGCATAGAGGCCACCCCAGAGAGCCATAATCTCTGCTTTATTATTAGAGCCAGGGCCCCCATTCCAGAAAATATGGATTCTTTCATTCTGCGATAATTTTATCCACACCCCACAGCCCATGATGCCTTCCACTGATGCCCCATCAAAATAAATAGCAGGCAGGACAATCTCATGAGGCCTATTCCTAATTGATAGATCAGTGATCCTTATAGAAGGATTTGTAACATCAGCAAACCATTTTGTGATATTTGAGAAGATGATATGAATATGGAAAGGTCTTCCTTCAAATATCAGGTTGTTCTGTCCTTTCCACACCTCCCAAACAAAATAAAAAGGAATGGATCTATATGTTCCATGAGACTTATCCCATTCCAAAATCGTTGTCATGAAATTTGTAACAGTCCAATTTTGGTCCATAAATATGGGGCGAAATAGACTCCACAGCTTTTTAGTAACAGGGCAGTTGAAAAACAAATGATCCATGTTCTCTTCCTCCATACAGTAGAGTGAACATCGATTGGGACCTATAAACCCTCTTTTACAGAGACTATCCCAGGTAATAATCTTACCCTGCCACACAAGCCATCCGAAAAGAGTTATCTTAGTAGGAATACTACGGTGCCAGAATGGATAAAAAATCTTGGATGATGAGAATCATAGTACGAGGTGTGCATGCAGAGGCATTGTAAATAAAA